>JAXQQM020079577.1:0-160881 GCA_034641835.2 Pinus albicaulis
ACTAGGAAAACACTTTATTTTATAAAGTGAGGTGACTAAAGTGAGGTGACCCCTCTTATTTCTCACTTTATTTATTATTTCTAGCTAAAGCGGCAAAATTAAACAAAAATGAAATATTCCAATTAGCAAGGCTAATTGGGAATATTACATGGAACCAGCATCGAAAATCCATCAAAAGTCTTCGTCTGTATGCCCCTATGCTCTACCAGTTGAGCATCAATGAAATTGTGGGTAGCCCCACTGTCTACCAAAACCGACACATGCTGCCCTCGTACTATACCTCTGACACACAGTGTCAAGTACTTGGGAACTCCCCGCAAGGCTGCAAGGGCTCCCGCAGTAGGTGCAAAAGCTGCACCTCCTGCTCCAGGTGGTGGAGGTGGCAGATGATCCCCTCTCTGCGTTGTACTGCTGTCTCTAGCCTCCACATCCTCATACTCGTCTTCTTCCTCGCTACTATCGGAGAAGACCTCGATGTAATGTGCCTTCCCCGCTGCACAACGGTGTCCTGGTGCCCATGGCTCCTGGCATGTGAAGCACAATCTCTTCCGCTTCAATTCTCTCCTGGCCTCATCATTTCCAAACCCTCTACCCTGGTCCCCCCTGGCAGGCGGAACCCTCTTGTCCTTTCCCTTCGGCTGGAATGCCCGTATGATTTATATGGAATCCATTTGTGAACATATAAATCATATGGGCGGTGGATAGATCTGGTACCATCACAGAGAGTCTCAAAAACTCTGATATGTACGTGTCTGGCCTCTCGGTCTGCTTGAGCTTGGTAAGCTCAACAAAATTCTCCTCTAGATCCCTCCGGTCAAAACGCTCCACCAACCTTCGTGTAAACTCGACATATGTTGTCACTCTCGAGTGCCCCAGTGTAACCATCCCGTGAAACCACCAATCCTGGGCCTCGCCCTCTAGGTGCAGTGCTGCCACTTTGATGGCCTCTAGCTCTGCCATCTGATTAAGCTGGAAATATATATCCAGCTTCTCCACCCAAGCTTTTGCCGAGCACTTGGATGATCCATCAAATGTTGGTAAATGGAATCTGCCCACCGTGCACTGCAAGTCCCCGTCACGTGAGTGCCTGTTCCCCCTGTGATGGTTGCGGGGTTTGCTGTCCCGCTTGAGATGAACAAAATCATGGAAAGTGAGGGCATCTCTGAACTCCTGACCGTATGATTGGTACTCAGCAAAATAATCCCCCATGTGTGCCGGCTACTGCTCCTGCTGTGCTTCTGCCCCAATGTCTGCGGCAAGAAATGTAGGCATCGTGGAACGGGGGGGCGTGTGTGATGCCACTTGTTGTGTTGTGGGGTGCTCCTGTAAATGATGAGATGTGCCTGAGCCCTCTCCAACATGGAAACCCCTCGGGGTCTCGCGAGGTCTAGACTCTGCTGTGAATCTCTGCCCCATCTCCTCTATCCATCTCGACAGATCCTGTACCGATTTGAGGAGAAGTTCCCCGAACTCCTTATCGGCATTTCTGTCCTCCACCATTGGTTCCTCTTCCTTTGCGTCCACTACTAGGACGCTGTCACCTTCCCCGAAAGTGAGCTTTAACCTTCGTTCTTGATCTCTGTACCTCCTCCCTCGGTAACAAAAGTATGGTTTCCCTGAAGGTGTCATAGACAATCTGCTCGACAGGCTGAGCCAAGTCTATGAGCTCCGATACCACTGTAATATTCCAAGTAGAAATAAACAGAAATATAAAGCACATAAACAAAGACAAACAACAACTAGAGAGATATCACATGAACAATAACCAATATGGAGAACGCTGAGCCATTTTATTAATACTGACAGATAGAAAATGAGTACAAAGGTGATTAGAATGATAGCACCTTGGCTTGCACTAGGCAAGCGTGGAAATACTCTCAGATTGGGACCCAGAATGGCTGCTAACTCAAGACTACGTTATCTCCAAGCTGTTGGCACTGCTGTTGTGCTGCTGCTACTGCTGGAATGAATTGAATTGTTGGGGCTGCTCCCCACCTCAGAAAATGCTGAAACTTCGGGAATGGCCTCTACTGCCAATACCCAGAAAAGCCCAGAAAGCTTTTAAAAAATGGCCGACTCCTGAAAATGGCTCCCTTGAGGCAGTACGCTATTCCTCAAGGAGGGACGCTGGCTCTGAATGATCTGCTCCAAAAGCTAGTCCGTAACTCCTCCAAAACGCTGGAATAGGGAAGGGTTGGCCCCTTATCCACTATCCAGGGCTAAATCCACCTCAAACTCCCAATCCGGAACAACCTCCCCACAAGACTGCATCCTTCCTCTCACTCACTGTGTTGTCTCTCTGCGTGGAGGCTCCTCCCGTGATAGCTGCAACTCCCACTGAAGAAATAAGGATGGAACTCCTCACCCAAGCAGGCACTTAAAGTCCCTCGGGGCTGAGGTTGGGATCTCTGAACAGAGACAACCGATGTATTGAACAGTACGTGCAGACTTTGCTAAACAACAAGCGTGCTCAATGCCAAGAAGACAAATCTCAAAATGCATAATCAGAATAATTAGAATACGGAGACCCTTCCTCCTTTTATGCTTGGTGAGCCTCTCCCTCACCTAGGCCCCACCAATCTCTGCGTTGTCCCTCTTGGCCCACGCTGTCCAACTCAAACTGCGCTGGCTAGGCCCCACGCTGCCCACGCTGCCCCTTTCCCTGCGCTGCCACTTGGCCACTAGGCCCCACCTTGCTAATTCGATATGTCTCCTTAGTGACTTTAGGGAATGCTTTTATCCTAAGTGTGAGCTAAGTGCTCCTTCACGCGCTTTATTTATATTTTAACTTTATAAAGGCAAAAATAATCAAAATTAATATTTCCAATTAGCTATTGCTAATTGGGAATATTACAGGGGGCACTCATAGGGGCTCTAGGAACGAAGGTGATGGCCATAATGATAAGGGTAGAGCTCATGTTTGGATTTTTCCCATGTGCTAATTTTATTTTCCCAACTATATTTTGCATTTTGTGGTATTATTTCCTTTTGTATGTGGCCGTCATATTCTTTTATCCATTATTTTTTAGCTGCATCAATCTCCAGGGCAACGTTCCAGGTTTGACCCAGACATTTGGACAAGGAACAGGGGAATACTGGAGCCTTCTGGACGTAGAGAGGGAAGATGATGAAATAGGGCATGTAATGTGCGGAGGGGAGTGAAAAATATGAAATGGCAAAACAACATCGCCCTTCCAAAATCAGGGTTTCCCAACTAGTGGCCATGCTGAAGCTGTAAGCCAATAGGAGAGATCACACGGGACTAGGGTTGAGGATTATCCCTCCATTTAAGGTGAGTGAACAAGACTACAGTCAAAACCCTTCCTCTTTCCAAGTCACCTAATAATCCATACCCAAGTGTGTTGAGAAATCGTTGTATGTAGATATTAGGGTTTGATTACTCTTTTCTTGATAATTACTTGTGATTTATGTTGGATTCTTTTTCTTCTTTATTATGTTATCTTTCATCAAGCAATTACCAAATTAATATGTATGAAGATCACAAGAACAACAAACACAAGATATAGGCACTCAACTAGGGAAAAAGCCCTATCTAGGGGAAAACCTAGTCCAACTCTTCCACTAGTAGATTCAAATCAAGATGAGACAATCCAAGACCCTTTAGACCTAGACAAAGACCTCCAATCACCAAGTTAGACCCTCCTTCAAGTTGATGTATTCTGCCAAAGTCTCCAAGTGTCGACTCCCCAGATGCAACTTCAACCCAGAATTTCGCCCCACCAACTGCAAAATTTCGGACTTGTAGCTACTTCAGAATTTTGGCCCCTAGATACTCGTCCAAAAACCCTAAAAGGCTTCGCACGTGTGAGTGATAGATGCCCAAAACTTTGATTTTGTCTCTTCCTTCGATTAGGTCTTCTTCTGCAATTCACTCTGTTTTTCGTCCTCGTTCTCTTGTAGGTTGAACTTGTGAGTGTATGCTTCCAGATGAGTTGAGTTACCTCTAGTTATACTGATTATGTTGGGTCGAATAGCCCTATTTCAGGCCGACTTCATCCTGACATGGGCTGAATTGGTGAGGAAGTGACAATTGACACTTTTGACTCAAAAATAAATTTCTTTACATGACACAAATGCCCAAGAAGGGTCTAATAAATGTGATGAAGACTCTTTTGACTCATGACAAAACCTAGAAGCTTTCAATGGGGGCTATGACCTAGAAAATAAATAAAAGAGCATGAAACCCATGCTTCAAAAATATTTTTCTTTTACAATAATTTTTTTTTTTGACAAACAAAATTATGGACACCGACACTAGTTACATTCTTCATTACTCCCTCTTAACTAGGGAGTTATTCATAATTACATATATACAAAGGTACATGGAAGGTCTCAAAATGATATGCTCTATGAAGAGTCATAGCACACGCTGTGCTACAAATTAGATACCTGACCAGGGTATCTAATCGGGTGGGACTAATGTGTATACCAAGCTTTAGCCACTCTAGGTACTATTAGGCACTAGCTTTAACACCAACCTAGGGATCTAGGTATTTATCCAAGGTCGAAGCTCTAAGATTACTGCCACCCTCCTTACTTCTCGATCTAGACATCATCACAGACCGGCCAGATGTCCTCCCAAGCATCTTGTCGCCCCAATATGCTTCATCTCTCCGTATCTACAAAATCTGTAATATCAAACAATCCAAGCATCCTTCTGAAATATTTGAACTTCTTATTTGGAAGAGATTTTGTCAACAAGTCAACTACTTGTTCATATGTCAAAATATATTGTAGCTTCACAACCCCATCCTGCACCAAACTTCTAATGTAGTGGTACTTGTTATTGATATGCTTTGTCCTTGCATGAAACACAAGGTCTTTAGACATGTTGATGCTGCTTTGATTATCACAATTTATAATTGTAGGATCCAATGGCCCTCCAAACAAATATGACAAGGGTTTTCTTAACAAAATTGCTTCTTTTCCTACTTCACGTGCAACAACATATTCAATTTCAACACTACTAGAAGCAACGAGATCTTGTTTTCTACTCATCCATGAAATCATTGTAGATCCCAAACTTAAACAAACACCAATAGTGCTTTTTCCATTGGTCTCACTGCTGCCCTAATCGGAATCAGTAAAACCTGTTAGTTTTACTTCGTTTCCATCAAACTTTAGGCAATGATGAATTGTTCCACGTAGGTATCTCAAAATATGCTTGGCAGCTATCCAATGGCCATGACGAGGCTCCAACTAAAATTGACTAAGAACTTTTACAACTAAGCATATGTTAGTTTTGGTATTCATCAAGTACATCAAAGAGCCCACCAACTTACGATAGCTTGTAGGATCAACGGGACTAGAGTTAAAGCTTCTAAACTTCTTTAGATTTGTGTTCATGGAGTAGTCATAGGCTTGGAATCCATCATACCGAACTTTTGTAACATATTGATTATTTACCTTCTCTGACCAAGATATATCTCATGGGTTTCTGCCAAACTTCCAAGCCCAAATAGTAGTGCATGAGTCCTAGATATTTCATTTCAAATTCAGCTGCTAGCAGCTTTTTACATTCTAGAATTTTGTGCTCCACACCTGCAATAAATAAATCATCCACATATAAAAGTATAATAATTGGTTCATTCTTCACTATCTTGATGTAGAGGTTTGCATCATCAAAACTTTTGACAAAGCCAATCCTTAAAAGACAAGCATCCATTCTTGCGTACCAAGCCCTAGGAGTTTGCTTCAAGCCATACAGAGCTTTCTTTAGTTTGCAAACATGAGTATCCCTGCTATTTATCTCAAAGCCTTCCGGGTTTTCAATATATATTTCTTCAACAATGGTTCCATTTAGAAAGATTATTTTAACATCCATTTGATGTATATTCTATTCCATTGTTGCAACTAGCTAAACCAAGGATCTAATAGTAGTGTACCTCGAAGTGGGAGCAAAGCTTTCTTCATAATCTATTCCTTCTTTTTGAGAAGAATCCCTTGCAACAAGTCTTGCTTTGTATTTGTCTATGCTTCCATCAATAGCATGTGTGATTTTGTCAATCCATTTGGAAGTGTCACAAAATTTGTCACCAAGTCTAGGAACGATTTCCCATACCCCATTCTTCATGATAGATTGGTATACTTCTTGGATTTCTCTCTTCCATTCTTCTTGATGAGCGACTTCTTCAAAGGTAGTTGGTTCTACTTTGGTTAACTTCGTCATGTGCAATGCATACCTTGAGTACCTTTTTGGTCTTTTGCTTTCTCTAAAAGTTCCTTTTGCTGCTCCATGTCCTTCGACATCTTCAAGTGTAGCTTTTAACCAATTTGGCCTCTTCTTTGTTTCAGGAACGATTGTAGGTTGGATAGGTTCACTTGGACCTTTTTCCTTTACTTTTGTAGGTGTCTTGTCATGTTGCTCTTCTTCTTCAAATAGTGGTGCATCTTCTTCATCAGACTCGACATGTATATCCTTTTATCTTTTATAGGTATGATTTTCATCAAAAATAACATCTCTGCTAACTTCAATTCTTTTTTCTTCTTTGATGTAGATTCTATAAGCTTTTGATGAAAGGTATCCAACAAAGATACCTTTTATACTTGTAGAGTATAACTTCTTTCGCTTGTCTTTTGGAACATCAATGTATGTAGGACATCCAAGGATTTAGAGATGGTCTACACATGGCTTCTTTCCTGAAAACGCTTCTTTCAGTGTCATATTATCAAGGATTTGATGATGACTTCTATTTTGTATGTATACTGCTGTCATGGTTGCTTCTCCTGATAGAAATTTTGGTAGGTATTGATCAAATATCATAGTCTTTATGCATTCTTCAATGGTTCTATTCTTCCTTTCTGCTACTTCATTATGTTCGGGGTTGTAGGGAACAATGAGCTCTCTCTTAATGTCTGCTTCTTTGCAATATGCTATAAGTTCTTTTGAAGTGTATTCACCTCCATTGTCGGATCTCAGGGTTTTTTTCTTTCGGTTAGGGTCTCAACTTCGGATCTAAACTCCTCGAACTTCTCAAATACTTCGTCCTTTGTCTTGAGAAGATAGAGCCATGTCTTTCTAGAGTGATCATCAATGATGTCTTTCTAGAGTGATCATCAATGAAGGTCAAATAATATTGGTGGCCTACAAGATATTTGTTAGACATGGGCCCAGATACATCAAAATGAATGAGGTATAATATCTCATCAAACCTTGTATCACTACTTGTAAAGGGTTTCTTAGTATTCTTTCCCATGGCACATCCCTTGCATACTCCTTCATGGTCCTCCTTGATGTTGGGGATACCCTTCGCCATTTAACTTAGAGAGGGTATTATCCTATAGTGAATATTTCCATATATTCTATGCCAAAGTTCGATGGGACTAATTTCGATATGAACAAGGGCTTGAGGAGATGGAGTTATAACTCTATATAATATTCCTTCACGATTCCCAATGACCCTTGCTTTTTCAAAACTAGAGTCTTTTCCCCAAACCAAAACTTTTCCATCTACAAAAGCAACTCTATCTCCTTTATCTTCTAAACAAGAAATGGAAAGTAAATTCTTTTTCAAACCTGGGAGATAGAGAATGTTGTTGAGGTGTGGTCCCACTTCCCGAAACCACATACATCATTCCCCTCCTCTCTTTATAACCCCTTTTCACATGTTTCCCATCTAGGTCCGCAAGGAGTGAGCATCCCCCTCCCCTTGTCCACACCTTGGGGCAACCTTGGAACAATGCCCCAGAGGTTGATGCAGCTAAAGGGAAAAGAAAAGCATAATTTTCCCACTCTCAACAGGAAATGTACCATAAAATGCGAAAGATGGTCGGGACATACAAATTTAGCACGTGGGCAAAAGAAAAACATGAGCTCTACCCCCATCATTATGGCCATCACCCTGGTTCCTAGGGCCCCTTATACTGTGCCCGTTCATCATTAAGGAACCCATGATTGTCCCAACCCCAGGTGGGCAATGAACTAGCCAACCTAAAGGGAGTATCTAGTGCTATGTCTTACACATCATGGTCTCATCCCTTGGAGCCTTGTGCAATTATAGAAAAGAAAAATCAATAAAAGGCAAAAGGCATATCAAGAAGGGTGGAAAAACAAAGGTTGTGCTAACTCATGTACCACGATTGCTCCCTCCTATATTCATGTACCCAAGAGTGGGCTTCCCTCATTATAGCTACCCTTGTACTGTGGCAGGTGGCTTGGAACCTTCCCCTGATGTCCCACTCTGTTCCATCATTATATCACATACCACTTGCCATTTGATGGATGTACCATGGACATGGCACTCTCCTTAGAGGCTGAAACCACCTAATAGTGTCCTTGGTTAACCTTCCTTTTGAACTTGGAGACACTGGTATACTGTAAAGCCCATTATGGAAGGGCATGCCACTGTGAAGTATCTATTTGATTCCATTATTTGTAAGCACATTTACTCGATTACACTAACGATTTGTTGTACTAGAAGGTGAGGAGACACATTGGATTGCAAGTGGGTCTTCATCTGGGGTTTGGTCCCCCTTTACGGGGTCCAAGTCCTCTAAAGGGTCATATTGGCATTTGTAGGGTGAGCGTTGAGAGCCATGGGTCTCCACCATAGCAGAGAGCAGATTACCATGTCATGGGATCCTTCAATTCCACTCATTGCTTGTTCGCGCTCCATTTATTTGACGATGATGGTGCACTTGGACCACCTTGCCCAACCAACTACACTCTTGCACTACACACTTGGCAGCTGATCCAAGGCCCAGATGAGGATGTGTCTCATCATGGGAGACAAAGACAGGGTTTTCATCATTCTTCCAGCTCTTACAGATGGGATACAGTCTTGTTCGATCCATTTGGAGACCCATGAGGATGTTTTTGTGCCCCCACAGCCACTTGGGGGCACTGTGATTTGCTTGGATATCAAGGGACCACCCCCTTTACCACTATGTTTAGAGTCAATCCCTTCATTTTTGCACACATTGGACTCAGCTAGACCTCTTCAATGGCCCTTCGACTTATTTTATCTATCATTTTACCCTCTTGAGAGGCTTATTTTTGTATTATGGAGCTATCTTGGTGGGTTTGTGACCAAATAATGTTATTTTTTCACATTATTTTATTAGTTGGGGCATCATTATGCCTAATTACACAAATTGAACCCTTGGAGGATGTTATAAATTGATGAGAGGTAATTTGATTCTCATCATCACTTAGATTTGATCTTTATCTCTTCTTGAGAATTTCACTATAGCTGTTGGAGGACGAATTGGATATCTTTGATGCATTTTGATATTTGGAAATATTCTCTTGGTCTTGGAGATTTGATTTTTGTCTCTGTTGATGATTTGATATATTCACTATACTTGTAATGGTCATTTTCATGATCTATTTTTTTATTTCATGTCATAAGTATAATGTATGAAAATTCCGCTCATGAAGTTGGAGTTGATGCCCTAATGGAAATGCGAATTTGTTGAATCCCTACTTTGTGAGGGTTTTTCATATGTTTCATGCTTGGTATAGTGAATGAATGTTCCTAGGGGTATATGATCTTCATAATTACCTTGATAAGTCATCAATTGTAGTATCAAGAAGTATAAATTTTCCTAGTGACCTAACTGCTGCCTTTAGGATGCGAAGTTGTTGGGGAACTCCTTAATTGGGTAAGAGAAATTCTAAACATTAAAATCTCATTGACTCCATTCTCCCAATAGTCTAGGTACTGGTCTAATCCTTGGTGATCACCTAAACGGAAATCTTTTCACCTCCCTCCACTTTTTCCAAGCCCTAACCTTAGTATCTCGTAGGGCATCACATGAAATAAATTGTGGCCATCCAAACTAGATGAAATTTGGTCTAGAGTTGTGTCGGTGGGTCATTGAGAGGTCCTCCAATTTTGACGCTAATCCAATAATTGAATCTCAAGTTTCACCAAGCCCTAGCTCAAGAACCATTCTCCCTATTTTTCCTTTGGTTAGCAGCTTCATTAATGTTTTTTTCATTAAAATATCAAGTCAAATCTAATCTTGTTGATCCTTCTCTTCTCCCTCACTTGGTCAAGGCCTTTTGTTTGAAGTTTCACTCTAAGCCCTTGACCTTGTTTGGGCCTACTAAGGTTTTTTTGTGGTCCCGCAACCTTGTCACTACAATTTCACAATGATTGCTTAGAGAATCCTATTCTCTTAGGATTATTCTGTCTAGGGCACTTTATATCAAGGAATACTCCTATTCCTAGGTCTTGGTTTCCCTCTTGCCCTTCTTGGAGAGCTTCACTTCTTGCTTCTAAAGCAAACAACCCCTGTCATTAGAGCCTCTCCTTTTAACAGGGTATTGAAATCATTACCTCCACACCATTGATATATTAGTCCTAGTGATTTCCCTCATACTGGGACTCCTCCCATTGGTGAAAGTTAGTAAAGAGCAGGAAGCTTTAGCTGAGGTGACAGTGGTCTATTGCTCTATTGTTGCCACTTGACCTAGTAGTTTCTCTACAAGAACCTCTCCTAGGATCCCTGCTAGATTGAGTGGTAACAACCCTTACAACAAATATTGCTGCAATTTTCAAGAGGCTGAGTCCCATCATCAAATAGCTTGCCATTGAGAGAGTGATCTTTCTTTTAAGACTTCCTTCCTTCCTTCAAATGATAGCCAACAAAGTGATCTTCAAATAGTCCTTCCTTCACCTTAGCTTTGATACCATGTTGAGAAATCACTGTATGTAGATATTAGGGTTTGATTCCTCTTTTTATAATATTCCACATGGAAAATTTACAAAGATAACAAAGTCATGCAAATATATAAACACATAAATTTTTAGAAATTAACACAACCAAAAAATATGCACCAACTCCATAAACTGGCCAAATTTTTTTATATGAAGATACTGAGTTACAAATATTTTGAGAAAATGCACTTGGGCTTGCACAAGGCAAGTGACAGGCACCAGGTGATGAGTATAATCAAAACCCACAACTCCAATAGCAAGCTCCTCCAGAAAATTGCGCTGCTACTCTAAGGCTTCACTACTGCCTGACTTTCGCCTCTGATTTACCCACTGAAAACTGCTCAAAAAATTCTAGGAATTGAGAAGGTGATCCTTGCCCGAAACGCAGAAAAACCCAGAAAGGGTTTCCTCTAATTCCAACCTTCAAAATTTGACTCTTTTCAGCTTGGCCCTCCTCCAAATTTGATTTTTGTTACTGTAGCTGCTGCTATCAATCACTGCCCTTCAAAACCCCAACAAACCTCCTCAAATGAACCTTCAATCAATCCACCAACACCTCAGGTCCAAAATCCCTCCAAGACAGCGCCAACAAAAGAGCCTTCTCGAATGATTGCCTAGTCCATGGAAGTGCTTACGTAGTCTCTGTGTATACCGGTTGAAAACTGCGTAAAGGCTGCTACTGCTGCTACACTCCAGAAATAGGTCCTTAATCACTCCTCTAGCTCCTCCGATGAATCTTCCAGCAACTCCACTCCACAATAGCAAGATGGCTCCAACCACTACGCAGTCCTAATCTCTCCAGAAAAGCGCAAAACCTGTAGGTACTCACTCCTTCGGTCTCAAGGCAAGAAAAATGCCTTCCTTGGGTGGCACTCGAAGTCCACTGAAGAAAGGTTGAGCTTCGCTCCTTGGGAAGCTCTTGTGTTGAACAACACAATGTTGGCTCAGTTAAGTAGCTAAGGCAATTCGATTTCTTCAATAGCCAAAAGATGCAAATGGCTTCTCCATTCCTTCTTCTTATAATTGCTAGGCATGCATGCTTATGGGTCCCTCTAGAAATTTGATTTTTCCTTAGGGAATTCGAATTCCCTTTTCCCTAAGTGTGTATTTCATGTGGGTGAGTGGACCCCAAATTACACTAACATCCAAATAGTTCCATTTCTCCTATGTTCCCTTCACCAAAACTGCCTTGGGATATTATTAATCAAAATTGCAAAATTAATTTAATTGGGGACATTACACTTTTTTGATAATTACTTGTGATTTATGTTGGCTTCTTTTTCTTCTTTATTATGTTATCTTTCATCAAGCAATTACCAAATTAATATGTATGAAGATCACAAGAACAAGCAACACAAGTTATAAGCATTCAACTGGGTAAAAGCCCCTATCTAGGGGCAAACCTATTCCAACTCTTCCACTAGTAGATTCAAATCAAGATGAGACAATCCAAGACCCTTTAGACCTACACAAAGACCTCATCCAATCACCAAGTCAACCCCTCTTTCAAGTTGATGTATTATGCCAAAGTCTCCAAGTGTCGGCTCCCTAGATGCAACTTCAATCAAGAATTACGCCCCCCCCAATTACAAAATTTCGGACCTGCAGCGACTTCAAAATTTTGGCCCCGAGGTACTTGTCCAGAAACCCTAGAAGGCTTCGCACGTGTGAGAGATAGATGCCCAAAACTTTGATTTTGTCTATTCCTTTAATTAGGTCTTCTTCTGCAATTCACTCTCTTTTTCCTCCTCGTTCTCTTGTAGATCGAACTTGCGAATGTGTGCTTCCAAATGAGTCGAGTTGCCTCTATTTATACTGATTTTGTTGGGTCGAATAGCCCTAATTCAGGCCGACTTCATCAGGTCATGGCCGACTTGGTGAGGAGGTGACAAATGACAATTTTTACTCAAAAATAAATTTCTTTACATGACACAAATGCCCAAGAAAGGTCTAATAAATGTGATGAAGTCTTTTTTCACTCATGACAAAACCTAGAAGCCTTTAGTGGAGGCTATGACCTAGAAAATAAATAAAAGAGCATGAAACCCATGCTTCAAAAATATTTTTCTTTTACAATAAATTTTCTTTCGACAAATACAATTATGAAGACCGATACTAGTTACATTTTTTAACAAAGTGTGCCCAAGGAAAAACATGCATAAGCACCGAATTGCACAATGAAAGACATACCTTTAGGATTGGATGACCCACCTTCAAACATACGTTGTCGAAATATGGGTGAGGGGACATATGACTAGCTTAGGGAGCGGAGATCAACTGCACAAAATCGGCTGCACTTGTGGTTGTCAGGGGCTACTGGCTGAAGACAAATCTAGGAGAAAAAAATCTCGTATGGGGTTACCCACTAGTGGTGTGTAACAAGCACCAAACCCTTCATGTACCTCGATGTTTGTGATATTTCTTGTTGCACTCCTTTATCATGTCTTGAGGAAAAATGTATTCTTCACTCAAACCAAAATTATTGATTAGGCATGCTAAGCTTTTTGTATCATATTTTAAAGCTTGGATTAGGTCATTTGATCAATATTGGGTGGTGTTGATTGATTTCCCTAGAGGATTGAGGTAGAGGAAAAAGGTGATACTAATGATGAGGATCCCAATATAAGTGATGGTGGGACATTACTTGTCATTTAAATGTTCCTTCTTATTTATTCATAGTGCTTATATATATATATACCACGTTTCCCCATTTCCAAATTTTTTGGGGGTCACATTTCCAGTGCATTTCCATTTTAGAAACACATTTGTTTCTTCAAATCATGCAACTTAGTTTTGCAGTAACAAGTTAACAACAACTTCAAAGTATAGAAAATCATGCGAAGGCATTACAAACTAGAACAAGAGAATTTTTTTCCCTTGATGTGTTTTGTGGAGAAAACATTTTTAAAGGGGAATGCAATGCTAGATAAATATAAATCGTAGAACTTTAGATTAATATAATTGAAAGTTGCATTGAATAAAGACATATGTGTATGTGAAAGGTCACCTCCACCTTCAAAACTAAAAATGCCTAGGCCATTCATCGTTGTTATCATCATCTCTTATATTACACATTCAATATATTATTTAATTTGTATGAATTCTTTTATGTTATCCGCCCCCACCAAAAAAATCCATTTTCTTGAATGCACAATAATGAAAGAGTTTGTTCAGATCATATTCCAAAATCCTTATTTTTCCCTTACTATTTGGTCTATTTTCAAGTCCCATTATTTTCGACATTTGTGGACAATAGTATTATTTCATTTATTTCTTTGTTCAAATATTGCTTATTTTACCATATATATTTTCTTGTTTAATTGTGACTTGAATAGAAGGGATTTCTCATTTGAAAAAAAAAAATATTACAGTTGAAATACACCTTCCTTTATCTAAAAGTTATTTTGAATCCATATGGTTGTGGAATAATTTATTGCAGGTCACATATGTTGTGAATCGAAATATCAACTATACAAATATATGCAGTTATAGTTGCGCATTTTGCGCTTTCAGGTAATAAATCCTTTCAAACATATAGGTTAGATGTCTATTTACTTAAATGACATTAAAAAGCATGTGTATTTTTCATTTATAACATTGGTGATTGACTTTTTCGTTAAGTGATCTGAGGAGTTAAAGAAACATGTAAAATAGTTAACGACATATCCTAGATTATTGCAACCTAGAAAAACATGAAGTATATAGCTCCATAGAATATTTATTTATGTTCTTAAGGAGTAGAGGGAACATGTCACACATTCCCATGACAAGCAAATAAACTTGTTGAAAACAATTAATGCTTAGAAAAGTATTTCATTGACATGGTTAGATGACCATGTGAGTAGCAAATGATTATTACTCGTGATAATTGGATCATGTTGTGAGAAACCATTTGTATTGATGATATTATAACCAATGTCTTATCCATTTATTTGTTAGGAGCTCTATTTAGTATTCTTGTTAAACGAGGGTTTGTGTTTGTATTATAAAGTCTTGTCTTACTATTTTTGCAACGCTTAGATGGTATAGTTCGTGTTTTGATATTACCTTTGTCTTTTACTAGATGTGTACAAGATGCTGACACCTAGGTTAGGGTGATACCGTGATCTTTAATATATAATAGACTTCTACAAAATGATAGCACCTAATAGATCACCATAATAATTTATATATCCACAAAAGATCAATGTGAATACTCAAATACAAGAATAGAAAACCAGAGAGAGAGAGAGAGCGAGAGAGAGGAGATTATTGAAATGGACACATATGGTATAGTCTTTGTGACCGATAAAAATTGAACTTGAGCCATAAACTACTAATGGTTGATGCAATTTGAAATATCAACTATACAAATATATGCAGTTATAGTTATGCATTTTGTGCTTATAGGTAATAAATCCTTTCAAACTTATATGTGTTGAAAAGTCTAACTAGGTTCGATCGTCATAAATGACATATTTAATTATGATTTTATGTAATTGATGTAAAGAAGAAAATAAAATTATTTGTAATGCTTGACTCGTGGGTTTCATTTTAGTTAAGGCTCCCATTTTGAGCCTTTAGGGTTGGTCACCAAGTCATAGAGTCTAGGGAGTCATTGTCATGTACTGAAGGCATGTTACTCATTGTAAAAATTTATTTTAATTATGTTAATTACCCTCCAAGGCCTTTTCACAAACTCACCTTAAAGTCGGCCTAAGGAGGATTCTAGAAAAGGCATGTCGACCTAGGCACCTGTTCAAGTCGGCTTATTCTTGATGGACAAACTACTATATATAGGGCAACTCGACCTCACCTAGAAGAGAAATTCGGTTAAACAATCTGAAGTGAGAAAGAAGTGCGAGAATCACATTAAAAGAGCCTCTCTCCAAGCGAAGAAGGAAGGACTAGAAGATGAGTTGTTTTGGGATGTTTTAGGGTTAATATCCATCACACGTACGAAGAGGAGTATCATCTAGTGTAGAAGAATACTAGATTATCGCAGTCATACTAGGAGGTCGAATCAAGGAAGAAGATAAGTCAAGATTGCAAGACGAATCACATTAGAAGAAGTCCTCATCCTAAACGAAGGGAACAAAGATACGAAGTTGATGGAAATACTTCCCACATGCTGCAATTAGGGTTTTTGACTAAGTTGCATGAAATGGGGAAACGGGAAGCGATACGAAACGCGACCTCCCCAAATTTTGGAAACGGGGAAACGCAGTACATATATAGATATTATAATTTGAATTTATATTAAAATTTAGGACATTTAAGAAATGTTATATGAAATCATAAAAGTTTAAAACATACATGATAAATCATAAATTCAAAGCATAAACTATTACAAGTTACAACACATTTACTCATGAATGGTCATTGATAACAAACACATAATGAAAATAGCAACATCGGAATATCCAAAATCAACCTTTATTATATATCAATATCTCAAAATAAACCTTTATTATATATATGAGGTTGAAAGTACAATAAAGTCAAAAGACTAATACTCATTATCAGAATCTTCATCAAATATTGTAGCAGAAGCATGCTCAACAGTGGATGGTGTAGTTGAAGAAGATGTTTGGCCAATTCCATTTCTATGATCCTGGTCCTCAATATTCAAGGCAGCAAGAGAGAGATCCAAATCAGGATTTTCTGGATCCGCATCCCATTCCTTAGAAGGACCATTGCCATATTCTGGACCCCTACGAGATGCAAGGCGAAGGTTGGAGTGCACATAAACAAGATCCTCTGCCTTCTGTGAGCCCAACCTATTGTGCTTCACAGAATGAATAAAACCATAGGTGCTCCAATTCCTTTCTGTTGATGAAGAGCTTGCCACTTTTGAAAGAAGGCGAATGGCAAGGTTTTGCAAATGTACACATTTACTCCATGACAAATCCACCACCTAACCGGATTCATGGTGCTTCTCTCCTCCAAATATGATATATCTGAATAATCAACTATTCCTGTAGCAAAACTGCCAAATTCTTCCTTCACCTCCCTATGTAGATGAGCTGGAAAAATTCTCATAAGGGATTTTTTCACCCCATTAGCCACCTCTCTATCCTTATGGGGTGCCTTCCTCTTCCCATTGCTTTGAGCAATAAGTTCCTCATCATAAAATTTTGGGTTCAAGGCATGTGCTAAAGTAAGCAATGGAGTGTTGAAATTGTTCCACCTATCAACAATGATTTTCTTGATTAATTCGACAAAATTATCATCTACAAACAAAAGATGTGGAGACTCTTGTGAAATGATTTCCATAGTTTTCTCAACCATGGAATCCATACCGTCATATACCTCACCTAAGAAAGGTTGGTCAGTGTCAACATTCCGAAGAAGCTCAAATGCAGGGGTTGTGAACATTAGCAAGAAATCTATCTTGCTCCACCAATCCTCATCAAGGCACAATCTACGCATCATAGATCCCCGCTCTAAATCTGTTTGTCTCCACTCGGCCCAAAGCTGACTCACCACCATAGACACTAATTCTTTCTTAACCTCAACAAGGCGGCGCACCATTATGAAGTTTGAGGCATATATTGTCTCAACAACTTTTAACAACTCCAATTTGGAGTACTCTCGAAATATTGCTTGAGACTGGTGGTGGTTGGTGATGAATTTAACAATTTCCCTTGATTCCCCTGTGAGTTCCTTTATCCATGGAACTTTATTCTTGATCTCCTCTAAGATCAGATTCACATTATGGACAATGTAGGGTGTCCAAAAGATGTGGTCATAACTCCCCTCAATAATCAAACTTGCAGCTTTGCATACTGGTGCATTATCCGTGATAACTTGCACCACTCTATTAGGACCAACTTGTTCAATAGATTTGATAATAACATCAACAATGAATTGTGCATCTTTTACCTCTCCCAAACAGTCTTCCACCTTTAGAAACATTGCTCCTTTTGGTGAAGTTGAAATGATATTTATCAATGGTCTACGCCTTGTATCTGTCCATCCATCTGAGACTATGGTAACCTCAGAGCTACTCCAAGAAGAACAAATTGGTGATAACACATCTTCCACAAGATCCTTCTCATTTTTGAGAAGCTGAGTTCTAACTTTCTCATAGTTGGGCCCCTTGTACCCTTGAGGAGCTTTGTTAACCGCCCTTATCATATCTTGCCAATAAGGAGAGAAAACAACATTGAATGGGAGACCACATGCATAGATGCATCGAGCCACTTTGGAATCAACTTTTTCTTTTCCTTGCACATTCACCAGTTTAGCAATTCTGCTATCTTGAACTGTACCGGATGCCCCTCTGGATGGTGGTTGTTCTGGTTGTTGAGTGCCTCTCCTCTTCCTTGCTTCAACTAAAATCCTTGACTCAATGTTTGTTGGATTTTTAGCTTGACTAAGATCATTATGCTTTATTTTAATTGCATCAGCTTGATCTTGCTCTCTTTGATATTCCCTCCTTGCCACAGGGTCTGATGTTTTTGTTAAAATTTGGGTACCAGAGGACAAGTAGTTCCCTAAGGCTTTGATCTTTGGCCTAGGGAAAAGTGTCCACTCTATTTGTACTTCTTCTTCCTAAAGTGACTTTATAGGTGGTAAAGTCAGTCTAATTTAAATGTGACTTTACAAGTGATAAAGTTACCTTTTAATTTTAAAGTGACTTTATTAAAGTCAATGAAGAATTAGAAAGTGAAAAAGTGACTATGGGAATAAAAGGCTATGTGGGTTTTTATTTAAGTGGGTGAGTTAAAAAATAGAAAGTGAGAATTAAATGCACATTTATTCTCATCCCTAGATCTAAATGAATCTGAGCCATTAGATCTTAGGGTTACCCAAAAGCTCATTTACGGTAAAAGGAGAGAAGAAGAAGAAAAGATCAATTTAGTATTTCATGAGTATTTGAGAGAAAAGAGAAGAGAGAGCAAGGAGAAAATTTCTGAGCAGGAAGTGAAGGAGAGCAACAAGGAGGCATTCAACAAATCCGTACAACAACATTTATTGGCACGCATCCCAATACAGAATCTGTACAACAGAGTTTAGGCACATTTTCCAAGGAAGAAAGACACATAAATCGGGGAAGAGGGATAGCAACATTCAACATGAATTTCGAGGCATAGTTGGGCACATTTTTCGAGGCTGTTATGCACGGATTTCGAGGATTGCTATACTTTTCCGTACAGTCTGTACAACCTATTCAGGGCACGATTTTTGAGGCAGACTGTAAAGCATTTAATGCTGTAATTTATTACTGTTATTTCTGTTTTGCTGTTTGTAAGTTTTCCGAGGCAAAGCTCAAGCGCGAAAATCGAGATATGTTGTAATTTGTGGTTGCTAGAATTTTTATTGTGTATTTCAGTTTCTCTGTAAAAGATTTTCAGAAATAAAGAAGAGCTCTCAAACTGGTTTTCCCCAAGAGTTGTAGGGAGTTTTTCTAGGGTCACATTGACTAAAAATCAATGTGTCATTTTCTATGTGTGGCTAGTATATTTTTACTGTGTTTTATTTCTGCATTTTCAAGTAGTGGTGAATCTCCAAATTTGTGTTTTCAGAAATTATTGTCATTTCCAGATTTTAGTGTTTTTATCATGCTTGGATTTAAAACTAAATTCATGGAGTGATAAGGAAAACTAATAATCGGAGTGGGGACTGAAATTTTACATGGTATCAGAGCTTAGATGGCTGGAAATTGCATTTTGGGACAGTTGTTTGAATATTACAGCAAGATGATTTTTACACAGAAAACAAAAAACCTTTACCCAGATTTGAAATTTCAGTTTTATAGGACAGTGAATCATGTCTTTGGGTTTGAGGGTTGAAGACAGGTTAGATGAGCAGAGTAACTACAGTGCATGGAGGGAGAGAATCCAAAGCATTTTTGAGGAAGTAGAGGTCTGGGGCGTTATGGTACATACCACACAACACTCAGTAGCAGTACTTGCTGACCTTGTACAGTTAGCAGAGTTTGATAAAAAGAATGCTAAGGCCAAAAGGTTGATTTTGGATGGAGTCAAAGATCATGTCATTCCTCATGTGAGAGGAAAGTCTTATGCACATGAAATGTGGACAGCCTTGACCGGTCTTTACCAGAGCTCAAATGAGAACAGAAAGATGGTCCTAAAGGAGAAACTAAAGGCCATAAAAATGGCTAAGACTGACAGTGCTACAACATACTTCTCAAAGATCACTGCGGTGAGAGATGAGTTGGCAGCCGTAGGTGAGACCATTGCACCCACTGAGTTGGTGAGGATTTCTTTGAATGGTCTTCCCAAGACTTGGGAGAGTTTTGTGGATGGTATTGTTGCACGTGAGAACCTTCCCGGATGGGATAGGTTGTGGGATGATTGCATTCAGAATGAGATCAGAAAGAACAATCTTGGGGTAGGAAAACAGTGGGATGAGGATGACAATGTGGCATTGTTGGCAAGAGGCAAGAAGGGCAAAGCAAAGAAGCAAGCTTCCACCAGTGGAGGCAAAGGCAAAGGTAAAGGCAAGCAACAGAACAAAGAGAAGGACTATTCCAAAGTCAACTGTTGGAATTGTCAAAAGTTGGGACACTATGTTGTTGTGTGTCTAGAGAAGAAGAGCAAGAAAGGGAAAGAAAAAACCATGGCAGCTTCTGCAGAGATAGAGGGCTTCTCAGAGAGATTTGATCGGGAGTTTGGGTTGATAGCTTGTGAGTCCTCCAATGCAGTATCACCTGCCATACAGATTCAGAGAGAGTGTGCACTCTCCTCTACTAGCAGAGCATCTTCTGTTATTTGGTATGTTGACAGTGGTGCTTCTCGTCATATGACAGGAGTCAGGGAGTACTTCTCAGAGCTTTCAGAGAGTGATATTGACATGGAGGTAGTACTTGGTGATGACAACATTTTTAAAGTAGTCGGTGTGGGAACATTGACATTTGATAGGGAACCCAAACCTCCCTTGAAAGTTTCAGATGTTCTATATGTGTTTGGAATGAAGAACTTGATATCTGTCTCAGCACTTGAGGACAAAGGGTATGAGGTGTTGTTTGATTGGTGTGCGCCATGCTAAGGTGTAGAAGTTCTCATTCCAGCTCCTGATGGCATTGAGTAGCAGTACCAGAGAAAAGATCGACAACAAATCTAGTAGTTCAGAGTTGTATGAGATTTGGCATCACAGGATGGGTCACATGTATCATGGGGCCTTGAGGACATTGCGGGAGATCACCATTGGTGTGCCAGATTTCAGTTATGATCACCTTGATGTATGTAGAGGATGTGCTATGGGGAAGTTTGCAAAAGCCCCTTTTCCCAGCAGTGACAGCAGAGCAACAGGGATCCTTGACTTGATTCATTTTGATGTGAATGGTCGGATGTCTCATGTATCCTTGAGTGGCTATGAGTATAATGTTTTAGTCATTGATGACCACTCCAGGAAGACTTGAATTTATTTCTTGAAGACTAAGAGTTAGGTCTTCAAGTGGTTTCAAGAGTTCAAAGCTCTTGTGGAGACCCAGACAGGTAGGAAGATCAACGTACTTAGGTTGGACAATGGAGGGGAGTATTCTCTTGGTGAGTTTGTGGACTTTTGTGTTGAGGTAGGCATTAGGAGGAAGTTCACGGTTCCTTACAACCCCCAACAGAACGGGGTGGCTGTAATATCCCAAATGGGATATTTTAACTAAAAATGCAGAAATAGAGTTGAGCAACAAAATAAACGGAAATAAACACACAGCCACCAATATGACACAATGGATGCCGATAAAATCACTGAGCCATTTTATTAATCTATGGTAGAAAGTACATCAACATAAAGGAACAACGGAACCTGAGCTTGCCAAGGAAGCGGAGAAAAACCCAGAAAGATCTCTGGCCCAACTGATGAATGACACTGGCAATGATGTAGACGGCTTGGCAAGAAGACTGCTGCAAATCGGCTACGACAAAACTGTCACTGAACCCACTGAAGCACAAATTGAAGATCTGGATGATCCTCACACCAATCCCTGAAGCTCTGCGAAACTTCTGAATGAAGTCTCCTCAAGAGAGTCGGGTTTTCGTCCAACACTCACAAATCACCCGAGGGTTTCCGTCCTGGGGCTACGACAGAAGTAGAGAACCACGTCTCACACCCCTCATACAATAAAATAACATGATCCAAAAGATATCCCTCAATGGCCTCCTCCCTTTCTTTTATAGATCTTTTGGAGCCTTCTAGAGCATTATTTTATTCATGGAGCACTTTTTCCTCTTATTAAAATATTCCTTTTTAATGCAGAAAAGAGTAAATCGGCTACCATGTCTCCCCTGGTCACTGAAATTCATGTCCAACTGTCCCATCATGGAGGTATCCTTGTCCCGATTCCAATGAGCTATTACACTAAGGTGTTCTGTCATGTATTCCTCCCAGAATGCCACCGTGAGTGTAATTAGCTGAGTTAAGCCCATAAATAACTCAAATTTCCGAAAGTTGTTGGAATGCACCGGAACGAAAGCCAAACTGCTCGGATGATGGAATATATCAAGCGAATGCCACCCGACCACATAGAAACTCCTCAAAAATCCTCCAAAAAGCCCCCGGGCCCGCTGATGACACCAACCTGTACCTGTGACCGGTTTGCTCCTAACTTTGGAAGTCCATCCTAGCCCTGTCATAGGTGACACCAAAAAAGGGAATATTACAGTGGCAGAGAGGAAGAAAAAATCCCTTGTAGGGGTTGCCAAAGCCATGCTTCACGATCAAGGGTTACCTTTATTTTTGTGTGCAGAGGCCTGCAACATTGTTGTTTACTTGCAGAACAGGAGTCCACATCGTGCCTTGGGGAATGTGACTCCTGACGAGGCTTTTCTGGGAAGAAGCCTAATGTTGGGCACTTTCGTATCTTTGGGTGCCTTACATATTCCTATGTGCCCAAGGAGAAGAGGACCAAGCTAGAACCTACTGCAGACAAGGGCATCTTTGTGGGTTATAGTGAGACCTCAAAAGCTTACCGGATCTACATACCTGCGAAGAGGAAAGTTGTTGTCAGGCTGGATGTGAAGTTCGAGGAGGAGAGAGATTTCAGGAGGTCACGAGATTTGCATTATCTAGAGTCACCAGACCCTCAGGAGCAACTGAGTCAGTGACAGGGATCCAGTGCACAGGGTGCAGGAGGTCAAGGATCAGGAGGTACATTGATTATAGTGTTAGGTCCATCAGTGAGCAGTGGCTCTCAGAGTCAAGTGGGTGGTTCTTCGGGCAGCATTCAGGGCAGTCCGCGGAGCAGTTCACAGGGTAGTCCACTGATGGACAGCTCGCATGGTACTTCAGCTTCTATAGGCACAGGTACAGGTATGAGGTCAGATGGCAGGCCTTCAGGAGTTCAGGCTTCTGATGATGATGAGGATTCTTTCACTCCGGTGGAAGAAGTAGACTCAGAGAAGAGGAAGCCCAAGTGGCTTCAAGACACCTTGCACGAGGCCACATCAATTACTGGGCCAAAGAGATAGGTCAGAGAGAGTAAACCACTTGAGCGGTTCTGTAGTTACATGGCATTGGTAACAAGCATTGTTGACTCTGAGCCTTCTAGTTATGAGGAGGCGGCCAGCCAGCAGGTCTGGAGAGAGGCCATGATGGAGGAGTATTCTTCTATTATGAAGAACGATGTTTGGGAGGTAGTGCCGAGGCCTAAAGGTAAATCAGTTTTTACTTCTAGATGGCTCTACAAGATAAAGCATGCTACAGATGGCAGCATAGAGAAGTTCAAGGCTCGATTTGTGGCGAGAGGGTTCTCACAGGTAGAGGGAGTGGACTATGAGGGGACCTTCGCTCCCGTAGCTCGGTATACATCTATTCGCTCCATTATATCGATTGCAGCAGAGATGGGTTGGAAGATCCACTAGATGGATGTGAAGACGCCTTTCTCAATGGCTTCATTCAGGAGGAAGTTTATATTGAGCAGTCGCAGGGCTTTCAGGTGCATGGGAAGGAGACCCATGTATGCAGATTGGAGAAGGCACTCTATGGCTTGAAGCATGCTCCTAGAGCTTGGTACTCTCGAATTGATACATACCTGCAGCAGTTGGGTTTCACCAAGAGTAGGCTGATCCGAACCTATACTTCATTGTGGTAGGTGAGGAGCCTTTCATTATGTTGTTGTATGTTAATGACTTGGTCATTACTGGAGTAGAGAGATTCATTGAGGGCTGCAAGAGAGATCTTGCTTCAGAGTTTGAGATGAAGTATATCGACTTGATGCATTATTTTCTGGGATTGGAGGTGTGGCAGGAGGAGGGGCATTTCTTCCTGGGACAGGGGAAGTACATTGTGGATATTCTTAGCAGATTTGACATGGAGGACCGCAAACCCATGTCTACACCTATGATCAGTAATTGGAAGAAGCTTCACGCTTCTAATTCCGAGTTGGTCGATCCCTCTCTATACAGACCACTGACTTGTTCATTGATGTATTTGGTCAACACTCGACCAAATATATGTTTTGCAGTTAACACTATGAGTCAGTTCATGTGTGAGCCCAGGAGAGTGCATTGGGTGGCTGCAAAACACATTCTTCGTTAATTGCAAGGTATTGTGGATTTTGGTCAGGATTGTGGACAGGGTGATGGAGTGAGACTGGCAGGGTACACTGATTCAGATTGGGCAAGTTGTGCTTCAGATAAGAAGAGTACTTTAGGGTGTTGTTTTGGGTTGGGTTCAGCAGTTGTGTCGTGGTTCAGCCGGAAATAGCTGTCAGTTGCATTGAGCTCAGCTGAGGCAGCGTACACTGATTCAGATTGGGCAAGTTGTGCTTCAGATAAGAATAGTACTTTAGGGTGTTGTTTTGGGTTGGGTTCAGCAGTTGTGTCATGGTTCAGCCGGAAACAACTGTTAGTTGCATTGAGCTCAGCTGAGGCAGAGTATATGGCTGCTAGTTTGGCTAGTTGTGAGGCCTAATGGCTTCACAAGATGTTGTTTGGCTTATTTGGTCAGGCATTGAGACCTTCTGTGATTTACTGCGATAATTAGAGTTGCATAAAACTCACGGAGAATCCAATTTTTCATGACAGGTCGAAGCATATCGGGGTCAAGTATCACTTCATTCGAGACTATGTTCAAAAGGGAGTAGTTGAGCTTGAGTACATTTCCACAGATGAGCAGGTAGCGGACATCTTCACCAAAGCCTTACCACGGGGCAAACATGTCTACTTCAGAGACAAGATGAGAGTGGTGAGGAACACTTTCCTCGGTAAGAGGGAGTGTTAAAATTTGGGTATCAGAGGACAAGTGGATCCCTAAGGCTTTGATCTTTGGCCTAGGAAAAAATTTCCACTCTATTTGTACTTCTTCCTAAAGTGAATTTATAAGTGGTAAAGTCAGTCTAATTTAAAAGTGACTTTATAAGTGATAAAGTTACATTCTAATTTTAAAGTGACTTTATTAAAGTCAATGAAGAAATTAGAAAGTGAAAAAGTGACTATGGAAATAAAAGGCTAAGTGGGTCTTTATTTAAGTGGGTGAGTTAAAAAATAGAAAGTGAGAATTAAATGCACATTTATGCTCATCCCTAGATCTAAATGAATCTGAGCCATTAGATCTTAGGGTTACCCAAAAGGTCATTTAGGGTAAAAGGAGAGAAGAAGAAGAAAATATCAATTTGAGAGAAAAGAGAAGAGAGAGCAAGGAGAAAATTTCTGAGTAGGGAGGAAGTGAAGGAGAGAAGCAAGGAGGCATTCAACAAATTCGTACAACATTTATTGGCACGCATCCCAAGACAAAATTCGTACAACAGAGTTTAGGCACATTTTCCGAGGAGGAAAGACACATAAATCAAGGAAGAGGGACAACAACATTCAGCATGGATTTCGAGGCACAACTGGGCATGTTTTTCAAGGCAACTGGGTACAGATTTCGAGGACTGCTGTACTTTTCTGTAGAGTCCGTACAATCTGTTCTGGGCACGTTTTTCGAGGAAGGGGGTACAACATTTAATGCTGTAATTTATTGCTGTTATTTATGTTTTGTTGTTGGCACATTTTCCGAGGCGGAGTGCAAGAACGGAAATCGTGATAAGTTGTAATTTGTGTTTGTTGGAATTTTCATCGTGATTTCAGTTTCTCTGTAAAAAGATTTTCAGAAATAAAGAAGAGCTCTCAAACTGGTTTTTCCCAAGAGTTGTAGGGGGTTTTTCCAGGATCACATTGACCAAAAATCACTGTCATTTTCTGTGTGTGGATGGTATATTTTTACTGTGTTTTATTTCTGCATTTTCCAACAGTGGTGAAATCTCCAAATATGTGTTTTCAGAAATGATTGTCATTTCCAGATTTTAGTGTTTTTATTATACTTGGATTTAAAACTAAATGCATGGAGTGATAAGTAAAACTGATAACCGGAGTGGGGATTGAAAGTTTACAGTTTTCGTTCAACCTGCAATCCCCTATCCTCCTCCATGCAAAAGATGTGCCTTCACTCTTGGGTAAGAGCCCTTGTAAGAATTATTGCAAAGATTACACTGTCATTCCCATGAGCCACCACCTCCACATCTTTGTAGCTTCTCAACATGCCTCCAAAGAGGATAATATTCAGCCTTGGGTTGGCCTTGGGGTTTTCACTTGAACCTTGGATGGAAGCCATTGCTGCAAAAAAATAAAAAAAACAAATCTATAAATAAAAAACGTTTTTTTATAATTTTGGTAGCATAAACTTTCGAAAAATAGATGAAACAATGGGAAAAAACCAAGAAATTGAATGCTTCTTACCCAAATTAATTTTGTGTAGCTGAAGCTACCCCAAAATGCCAGAAAAAACAAGAGAAATATGGCTATAGCTAAGCCAAAAACCAAGATTGCCGTAGCTAGAAGCTTCGCACTCCAAATCTGCTTTGGAAATCTCTTTCTCTTGCTGCTGAAATCTCCTTTGCTCACTGGTGAAAGCACCGTAGCTGAAGCACTACTCTCTTCCTCTTTTCTCCTCGCCAAAATCGCTCTTCTCCAAGTGAAACGATTTGCTCAATTCATGTGATGAGAGAATGAGGTGAATCGTCTTTTTATAAGTTTAGAAAGCCATCTAGAAGCATCCAAGAGACAAATAAAACAATTAAAATAATATTAGATGGCACGAAAACCAAAAAAAAAAAAGACAATTTAAAACGATGTTTGGGAAGGAAACGTGGCCGTATGGCCGAGAAACGTGTTTTTGGTCGTACTGGCAACGTTTCCTGGATGGGAAATGTACCAGTACGGCCGGAAACACGTTTCTCGACCGTACGATACGCGTTTTAGCGTTTCCATTTTGTTTTTTTTTGAGAAACGGGCCCTAGACCCACGTTTCCTGCAACTTAGGTTTCTGAAGAAACCGAAAATTGCAGGTCTGAAACCAGAGGCCGAAAAACTGAAGTATAACTGAGGTCCAACGAAAAGCAAGCAGTTTGACTAGTGTTGACTTGGTCAAGAAGAAGAAGCTGGAAAGAGGGGTTTGTGACTTGGTCTTGGAGAGGTCGTTGTGTCAAGGGTCTAGGTCATGGTCTTTGTATTCGTCAAGTGAAGTCTTTATAAGAAGAAGAATTCGTTTGTGTTTTCTTTTGAAGTTGGAGAGGTTTTGGCCCTGGCTAATCACCTACATTATGTGTCTCTTGTCTCTTTATTGTTTATGCATTGGTAGTTGTTTGATGAAGAAGAACACTATAATAATCCAAGGAAAAAGAAGATTTCTCAACATTGTATCAAAACTAGGGTGATAAACAATGAAAGGGAATCTCATCAGTGACACAAGCAATCAAGGATCTAATCTCGAAGGATATCAACGTGAAGTCAAGAAGTGTCAAAACCCCAGATTGAAGAAGAAGTCTAGACCGAAAGAAGTCTTGGGATAATCAAAAGACCACAAAGACCCTACTCAAGTTGAAGGGACTTTTAAATCAAGTTTCTTGAAGACTATTCATCCTATAGAAGCAAGATCAAGGACATCTTCATCATCTTCAAAAGTTGCAAGGCAATTTCCTCTCGTTGAAGCAAGGACCTTACCATTAAAGAAGATCATCCAAGAAGCATCAAGACATCATCAAGAAGTTATCATTATCAACAAGAACATCACTATCAAAGGATCTAAAGTGACCTGCTTCTTTGTGGAGTCAAGGATCAATCTTGAAGAGATCTATCTGTTGATTTTTGTAGCATCGGATGTGCTCTAGCCTCAGGATTTTGCAAAAAGACTAGAACACATGCATTCTCCAAAACCCAGAAATCGTTTTGGGAATTCCATCCAAAGATGGCCTAATTAAAATAATTAATCATTTTTATTGTATTCCTAAGTCTAAACTTAGGAAATGTGATTAATTAAAGTGTATTAATTAAGTCGGATGAGAATCTTCTAGATTAAAACACGGATCAACTCCCAGTTAATCTTAGCCTTTGATTATGGTTTAATCTTGGCTGTTGATATGTCAACGAGAGATGATAAGAAGGATCTTGATGGGCATTTTGAGAACACATCAAGCGAGAGATCTAGAGATCGAATTCTCAAGAGAGCAGCACAGTAGTTGCCTGAGAGAGATCGAGGAGATTTCTTACAGTGAGGGGCAGGGATAGTTTGCTGGAGGAAGTTTTCTTGATCCGATGAATACATTGCAGAGGAGGCATCAAGAGGTTCAACAAGGCTGCATAGCGCATAGCTACGCTGAGGCAACATAGAGTCTCTTTGAAGATCCACAGTTTTGCTGAGGAGCAGACAAGATCTAGTGTCGGGAACCGAGGTGTGAGACCAGAGGACCAGAGATTTGAGTTTCTAGTCGGCAAATCGATCAGTTAGAGGGGTGACACAGTCCCTAAAGGTTGTGATGTAGAGACATCACAGTGACTTTGCAGAGGCTGCACAGAGACAACGTGGGGCTAGCCATTCAGAAGCTGGATCAATGTCGGATCACCGGTAACAGTGTGAGATAATATCTCACCATCTCTTTGCCAAAGTTTATTCTCTAGATCAGATTGGCAGTTTGGGGCATCCAAAGATTTGTATTCAGAAACTACTACATAATAATTAAAATCTTCAGCTGCTGCACTGATTTTCCCACATTGGGTTTTTCCGGGAATATTGTCCAAAACAACGGTGTATATGTGTGTGTTTATTTCTTTCCTGCTCAGTATTTTGTTTCCACAGTATTTTTATGTTGTGAAGGTTGTAGTAGAATTTATTTTGATGTTTACTGTGTAACATCGTAAATAACTTGATTCAGAATTAACAAGTAGAAGAAATAAATCAGTTGCTGTAGTAGGGATTCCCATTGTGGAATTTTCATAGTATCTTCATCAAGGAGAAGTTCTCTATCATCTATATTATCATCAAATTCAAGGAGGAAGAAAATGGAGGAAGCATCTTCACAAGTAAGTATATTTATGTCTGAATCTGTCAAAATGTCTTTTTGCAAGGAAATAAACAAATTGTTTGGGGCTTCAAACTATCTTGCATGGAAGAAGAGGACATATCTGAATCTCATTGAAAATGAGGCTGTGGATCATGTCAAAGGATCTATCACCAAACCAACGAAAGAAGATGCTCAAGCACTTGCAAAGTGTGAAAAATCTTAAATCTGGATTCCCACTGAAACAAATATGAATTACTTCTCCTATTATTTTTCCTAATTATCTCATTACAGTGAAATATTGAAGTAATTACTGAAGCAGTCTACACAAATAATGTTGCAGAATAAATCTAAGTGTTGAAACAAACTGAACAAAATACAATGAAAAACATCCACATTTGACACAGTTATTTTTGGACTAAGTCCCCAAAAAAACCCAACTCGAGAAAACCGGTGCAGCAAATCTGAGAGTTTTGTATTATTAAGCAGCAGAATCTTGAGTAGAACTAGGGTGCCAATATCCAGCTCAGGCTTCAAAGAAATCTAGACAACAGGTGAAAATGTGAGGTATACCTCACTCTGCAAATCCTCGGCTGATCTGAACAGCGCTGGTGAAGCTCCTCTCTGCCTCTGCGTGATGCCTACGCTGGAACTGCGTAAGCCTGCATGGGCAAGCTCTGGAACTGCGTCACGTCTGCTCAACAACTGATCTGGTCTGATCTGAAATTGGATTTTGGCTCCCCTGGCTCAGAAACCCTAGCTTCCAGCTATCTCCGGATTGAATCAAAGAGACACTGCGTCACTTCTGCATGAGTTCCTTCAGGAACTGCGTCACCCCTCCAGGTGACTACGCTGTGTCTCTCTACGTCACTGTGGCCTCTCTCTGAAATGCACTCCTAGTCCTCTTGACCAGTTACTGCCTCTGCCCCTCTCTGAAACTGATCACTGAATCAAAATCACTTAGCTAACCCTGCCCTAGTGATTCGATTCTGATCAAAAGTTGTGTCTCACACAAACTCGAAAATGCCAAATGCTCAATGTGCTCAATGTGTTTTCCATAGGCCCTTCACCCTCCTTATATTCTTCTGTTGACCCTTCAACGGCCAAGATTAAAACATAATCAAGGGCTAAGATTAACTTGGAGGTGATCCATGACTTTATCTAGAAGATTCACACTTAGTTTAATTAATACCCTTTAATTAATCAGTTTCCCTAATTTTAGACTTAGGAAAACATTAAAAAACGATTAATTAATTTAATTAAACTATCTCTAAGTGGAATTTTCCAAAACCATCTATGGGTATTATGGAATACATGTGTCTTAGCCTATATACAAAGTTACAAGGCTAGAGCACATCCGATGCTACCATAAATCAACACTCCCTCTTAGCGAGGAAAGTGCTTTAGCAAGACAACTCGATGTGTTGTTGTTTTGACTTCTGGAACATCTATTGCTGTGTTGTTAATGCTTGTCACCAACACTACACAAAAGAAATAATGCTGCATCTATATTGTTGTTGACTCTGAATACCATAGATTTAAAAAACGGCCGGACCGGCTCAAAATCGGCCGAGTTAATAGAGCCATACCCTCGACCAGTTCGACTCGGTAGAAAAATCGGTCCGGTGGCCAGTTTGTGACTGAGCCAGCCGAGCCGTACACCGACTCGGCCGGCTCGGTCACAAACCGGCTGACTCAGCCGACCCCGAGCTAAACCGGTAAGACAACTCCAAGCCGGCCGCGAGCCCCCAAAACTCAAAAAAATGGACTTGAAATTGGGTTTTATTTTGCTGTTAGGTTTTTGTTAGTGTTTTTAACCCCTCCCCATCCTATTTAACCTACCCAACCCCTCTCAATACCTCACATCTATCTCATTGAATTTTAGTGAGCATTTGTGAGGAATTTGTGAAGAGTTGTGGAGTTGGTTTTGGAGCAGCTTTGAGGAGTCTTCTGGGCATACTTTGGAGCAGCAGTGAGGAGCTTATTGGGCAAGCTTTGGAGCAGCATTGAGAAATTAGTTTGTTCTAGCTGCATTGAGGAGGCTAGAGGCTAGAGGTATTTTTTTTTTCTCTTCTAAAATCTGCCTTTGCTTGTTTTATTTTTTTTGCAAATCTGAAAATGGTAAACATAGTTTTTGGTGAAAGAAATGAACATAGAATAAATAGTCTTTTTTTGTTTTCATTTTCAGATTTAAACCTTTTCTTTCAGTCCAAAATGGCCCCTAGAATGAAAGATGCTGCTTGGACATATGCTGAAATGGTTGATGATCAAATGCATTGCAAATTTTGTAAGAGAAAAATTAAGGGGGGTGGAGGGGGCATTCATAGATTGAAACTACATTTGGCTGGTCTTAGAGGCCAAATTACTCCATGTGAAGCAGAAAACATTGGGGAAATTAGGAAGGAGTTGAAAGAGAAATTTCAAAAGTTTGAAGAAGACAAAATTAGGCAAAAAGAAATAGAAGCTGAAATTGGGAGGAAGAGAAATATACAATACATGATGGCGGCCAACCCAAGTTTTGATTATGAGGGTTCTTCATCTATCCCTTGCACTAATGCATCAAACCCCTTTTTCTATGTTCCTCCCTCTATGGATTCTATTTCTGAAAAGGGTAAGGGTGCAATGAGAAATAAGGGTACTATCAAAAGTTTTTTCATGCCCTTTTCTCCCTCTGATAGTGCACATGGTCTTAGTCCTCCAAGTAGAGGTCAAGTGCAGCCCTTTAGATGCTCATTGGAAAAAAGGAATTGAGAGATGTTGCTTGTGATTACATTGTTAGATGGTGGTATGATGTTGATATTTTCTTCAATGCTACTCGTTCACCATATTATGAACCTATTTTTGATGCCATATATGCTGCTGGAAAGGGCTTCAAAGGCCCTACTATGCATGAGTTAAGAGGATCTCTTTTGCAAAAAGAGATTATGTCCATTGATGATTATTTGAAAGAGTTCAAAAACTCATGGGCACATACAGGATGTACCATGATGTCAGATGGATGGACTGATAAGAGGACCCGTACCATCATAAAATTTCTTGTCTTTTGCCCATGGGGAACCATGTTTCTAAGATCAGTTGATGCATCTGATAGGGTGAAAGATGCACATTTGCTGTTTCATCTTTTGGACGAGTTTGTTGAAGAGGTGGAGGTGAGAAATGTTGTTCAAATCATCACAGATAATGCCTCTAACTATGTTCTTGCTGGTAACTTGTTAGAAGAAAAACACCCAACCATCTTTTGGACCCCATGTGTTGCACATTGCATAGACCTCATGCTTGAGGATATTGGAAAAATAGACTGGATCAAGAACACTATAGAGCATGGACTATTGGTGTCACCTATGACAGGGCTAAGATGGACTTCCAGAGTTAGGAGCAGACCAGTCACAGGTACAGGTTGGTGTCATCAGCGGGCTCAGGGGCTTTTTGGAGGAGTTTTGAGGAGTTTCTATGAAGTCGGGTGGCATTCGCTTGATATATTACATCATCCGAGCAGTTTGGCTTTTGTTTTGGTGCATTCCGACAAATTTCGGAGATTTGAGTTATTTATGGGCTTAACTCAACTAATTATGCTCAAGGTGGCATTCCGGGAGGAATACATGACCAAAAACCTTACTGTAATAGCTCATTGGAACTGGGACGAGGATACCTCCATGATGGGACGGTTGGACATGAATTCAGTGACCGGAGGAGACGTGGTAGCCGATTTACTATTTTTAGCATTAAAAAAGAATATTTTAATAAGAGGGAAAAGTGCTCCATGAATAAAATAATAATAAAATAAGACTCTAGAAGGCGCCAAGAGATCTATAAAAGAAAGGGAGGAGGCCATTGAGAGATATCTTTGGATTATATCATTTTCTTATGTGAGAGGTTTGAGATGTGGTTCTCTACTTCATTGGTAGCCCTAGGACGGATACCCTCGGGTGATTGGTGAGTGTTGGACAGAAACCCAACTCTCTTTGAGGAGACTTCATTCAGAAGTTTCACAGAGCTTCAGAGATATTGGAGTGAAGATCATTCAGATCTTCAACAGGTGCTTCAGTGGATTTAGTGGTAGCTGTTGCCGGACGGAGAGTGCAGCAGTTAGTTTTGGAGGCCATCGCAGTGTAGCAGTGCAACAGATTTTCTTGAGGCCAGTTGTATTTTAGTTATCTCAGTTATCTTTCATTTCATCGTGTAACCCTAGTATATTATAATAATGCTGAGTTATTTTCTGCATTATGGAGTTATGGATTTGCATGAAATTGTATGTTTATTTTACATAGCAATTTTCTGTTAAAAATGCATGTTGATTTTATGGCATAATTCGGGGTTTAGATAAATTTATGCAAATTTAGGAAAATATCCCATTTGGGGATATTACATTCCGCTGCTCGGAAGATCCTTGGTTGTAAGGACCTTAACTTTCAGAATTTAACCATCATTAACAAAATTGATACTACACAATCTAGAGTGAGATTTTTGAAGCAGAATATATATCAATTGACTATTTAATACTTACTTGGAACCGTGTTTGAAGATATTCCTGATCCGCCATGGCTCCAGCTCCCGTTACCAAACCGTCGTTTTCCTCCCAACCTATCTGAGGTCAACCTCTCTAGTCCCCAGATCCAGAAGACAAGTCTTTTGGCCCCTGTGCCCAAAACTCTAATAACAATCGAGATCACTCCATGACTCTGTTAGAACTCACTGCTCATGTCTCACGCAGTTAGAACTCCTCTGACAGCATCCAGGTCAATTTACCCACTCACTACCCATGCCCATCAAGTCCCCCCCCCCTTCTCCTTTTATACACAAATCCCCTAAGATATTTATTAAAATATCCTCCTTTAATAAATATCTTAGTCAAATATCTTTTCAAGATATTTATTAAAATATCTTTTCAAGATATTTATTAAAATATATTCTTTTAAAATATCTTAAAGTTTATATTAAAATATTATTATTTAATAAATATCTTGGATTTCTAAAATATCTTAGATTTATTAAAATATTATTATTTATTTGAATAAGTCAATGCTTTTACTTTCCTTTGAACAAAATATTAATTTATATTATGATAGTGGTAGGTATAACTTTTACTTTACAATACATTCATTATATTCTGGTGAGTTAGGTATTTACTCAATACTTTCAATAATTCACTTATTACTCTATACTGAGATTTTTTTTTATAATTGATTAATGCATGTACCAATGCAGTACACGTGATACATGCATATGTAGCTATCATATGCAGATCTCATATGCATGCTAATATTTCTATCTTCCATATAATTCAAGTTGGGTCATTACATACACCCCTCCTTCAGAAAACTTCGTCCCGAAGTTAAGTTTTATGTTGTATATCACTAATTATATAAGTGATTAGTATAATCATATAAGGGTGGTGTACCATAATTGAATTTTCGCTTAATGTGTGAGAACACTTTAACATTTATGTTTTGATCAATTATTGGTTTACAAATTTAATAGTCACGTCTTGCCCCAACAGTGTTCCCAAGCTATTATAAAATCATTCTATCCTTCCTAATCTCTTCCACTCCCATCCTATCCGACCTCTACAGGAATATGTCATGGCATCAGTTTTACTGATCCAACCATCCATAAACCTTAAGGGTGTCAATGTCGATTACGTTGACCTGATTGACCAGTAGGCATCCGGCAGTCATCATCACACGTCTAGGGGAGCTTGACTCACACAACCCTCCCATGACTCCAGGTTTTGGAGGATAAACGGTGGGCAACACCTCCACCCCTCCTAGTAGAACCAGGGTTAACACCCTATCATGGAATCTCAGTGCATCTCAATTGTTCTTGGAGTATTGTCATCACGCGGTCGGTTTGGTAACGATATCATCTGCGATGTAAAACACTTGTCCACAAATTATAACATATGTATCAATATGTTCAAAGCAAATTGTTACCCATATAACAATTTCTACACATTCCAAATATGTTGCTATCTACGATATTGATCCTTGAGTTCATATAACATACTTGGTTATGTTTATCCAATAGGTCTGTAAATTCATTTTCACCTTGAATAGTCAAGTGCAATCACTCTTTTATTTTTATCTCATCATTTATGTTGATATGTAAAATTATAGATACCATATCCATAACATAATTCATAATTTATATCAGTATTCCTGTACCAACAATGTTTAAGAAAAACTTTCTTCATATTGGTATCCATGTACCAGCAATAGCTAAGAAATTAATGTATTCTCACATGTCATAGTACAAAATGACAGTCTTAAGTATCCATCCAAAATAATGTAAGATTATACAAAATAAGTTTTTAAATGCTTATAAATATAACCCACAGTTACAAATGTCACATAGAATAATTGAACACGGATATACAAATAAGGGTGTAGCCACTATTTTCTATACTATATTAATCGATTAACCTTATAAAAGTCACAGGTTGAGACTCTAAATCTAAATAGAGGGATGTTCCAACCTTTATGATTGCATATATAGAAACGAAATGAATTGAAACAAGAGCACAAAACAGTTATAATTTAGTCGAAGCATGATCTAATTTCTTGATACAGGTTGATTAAGAGCTCTAAAACACAAAACTACATATGGATCCAGCCAACCTTTTAATTCTTGTTATTTATTTGTCTTTTAAGTCTAATTATTTTTGATCTGTAATTTGGATCCAAAGAGATAATAATAACATTAACTTCTTTATCATGTTATTCCAGCTCATCTTCAGCCTAAAATTCTAGAAGCCAAGGAGTAGGGTTTTGCAGTGCTAATCATTAGGGTTATGCTGGAGATGGAGGAAGAGTTAATTGACTACTCTAAAGATCCCTTAGTGAGAGGTTTATTTTCATAGAAGGAATTTGTCACTCCTTGAAAATGCATTATTCACTTTGCATTATACTTGGTCTACTAAGAGTGTCATGTTTTCAACAAGATGTCAATTGTTGACAAACACATGATTCCCTCCTTTTAATAAGAAATTCACAATTTACAAGATATGCATAGTTAGATTATTAGTATGTTACAGTTTTGATATAGTCTCTAAGATTGTCATGTTTTCAACAAGATGTCAATTGTTGACAAACATATAATTCCCTCATTTTAATAAGAAATTCACAATTTACAAGATATGCATAGTTACATTATTAGTATGTTACAGTTTTGATATAGTCTCTTCACTTGCAAGTTTCACCATTTAGAGTCTTAACTCTAGCTAGGAGATTACTATCTTTACTATCATTCCTTAAACCATTGTTTCATTTCTATTATATTGATTCATTTAATCCAAACACATAACACATCACTGGTATACCCTCTCCTTATTCTTCACATTAATTGTTTCCTCATTAGTCCTTTGGGCCTCATCTTATCACCAAATGTATTTTCTTTTCTAACGGTGTATAATTATTATCCTTAATATTTATCTTTAACCATTTTCCCAGTTTATCACTTGTAATTCTTAACAAATTAGGAGTGTTCACAGCTCCTGACAGGTCATTGCTTTGACCTTTACCAATCATGTTGCTCATATCCTTAAGAAAATTCTTCTTGATAGAAAACATTCCTTCACTTCCTTGTACTAGATATTCTTAATATTCCATGTCTACTTCAATTTGAAAAGAACATATTATCAAATTGACTTCGTTTTCTCACCTTTAGTCATCATGGTTTTCTTTTCTTCTCTTAATGCATACAATTATTACACTTGAAATATTGTTACTATTTCCCAAATTTGGTAAGAAATTATAAATAAATTCAATAATGTGGATGTTGAATGTAATCTATTTATCATTTCAGGTTTTAAGGCATTACGGGAAAGAATTTTCCCAATCATACTCCATGATGTCCATAATCCATGGATATAGTTAGTCACCTAAAGAAAACTTTATAATGTGACTCTCCCTTTAGAGGGAGAAACTATTATAGATGTCGCTATGCATGTAAATCTTTTCTCCAATTGATCAATTTTATTATAGATTCACCCTTTAATCTAATGCCATTGACTTCTTATGTTGCTTTGCGAAACTTCCACTTACTCACCTTTGGTCCTATTTTGTCGATCTCGATATTCTAAGTTGATTATGATAACTATCATTTATTATCATCATCAGAAGTTTGCCATTTCGTTCTTTTCCCGTCCTCCCTAGGTACTATATTGATTATATTATGGCAACAATGGAGATCAAACTTTGAAATTTTCCGCTGCACTCTCTTGGTAACTATATCGTCTTGTTCTAATAGTGTGTTTACTACCTTACATGGTGGTTTCTTACAATCTTAACATATGCTTCATCCATTTTGTTTTGTTTTGATGTGTACCTTTAGAGAACTATACTTGTACTCTCAAGTTGATTACTCACGATTTCTCCCCACATTTCTTGAATAGTTAGTGTCTTTTTTCATCCATTAATTTACCTCAAACTAGCTTACCCTTTTGTGTGGTTGTAGCTCCACATCTAATGGTCTTGCCATAATGTCCATAGTCATGCTTTCATTACCATTCTTCCTTTCTTCAAGAGTCAACTTCTTTGGAGCAACTTCACCAACTAATCTTTATATATGTCTAAAATAATTACCATGAATCATCTTATATAGTGTCATAATGTCTCAAATTTCTTTTTCCTAAACCACATTGTTTTTCTTTCCATGAAAATGCTATGTTGCCATATTATTTTGTTTTGGACATCGATATAACCTTACGGTTTGTAAATGGCTAATTATCTATGTTAGCAATGACATAATGGTTGGATATCAAAATGCCCAATTTAGTGTATTTTAAACTATAAAAATTTAAACCTTCAATCTACTCCTTAAACCACTTAGACATATGCTTGGATAGTAATTAAAGTATTAACATAGGAAAGCGGTATAAAAGATATTTGCATGAATTCACGTTATCAATGGTTATAGTTATCAGCTAGTAAGATATATATATGGAAAGCTCAACGTCACTTGAAGGATGAAATGTTTCAATTTCATAAATATAATTAGGATAGTTTCCATTCTAATGTTCAATGTGCTTATTTTAATATAATAATTTGAATGTATTTCAACTTTACTTGCACGATATACAAAATCTTAAACTTCATTGTGGAAAAAATTGCAGCTGATATTCATGAGTTATCTCAACTCCTTTGTCGGATGGAATGTAAAGCAAAAGTAATGGTTTAGCAATGGAGTGGGATTGAGCTTCGAAAATACAACTTATGCTTTGTTATTATCAAAGACCCATAATATGAACAATTGATATATGTCTTTGATACCTACATTCGCATTAATTATCCCATTTCTTCTAATAAAATGTATCGCCCCAGGTTTCATAGCTTTTGAATATCGAATTATATAAAATTTCATTTTATTATGATTGTTACAAGCTTTAATTTCTTCTAAAAGTCGAAAAACCACTTTTCTTGTCATTGAATACTACATAACACTGAATACTTTGGGTAATTTATCAAGGATGACTTGGAGTAATACACCTCGGGTTATATTAGGATTGTTGCTATATTTATGAAAATAAGGCGGTGATATCCAAGAATCAACACAAGATCTCGGGAAATAGTTGGAAACTAAGTTATTTCCCATCGTGATCATTCGTCCTAGTACTTTTAATCGAACATACCCCTAGATCAACTTTGCATTCCTCAACACTTAAATCTATGAACTGAAGTTCTCCTGAAGCCATTTCTATTTGTCTGAAATTGTTTTGCTTGTAAGTTGCCAACCCACATCTATTTAATGCATATGATGAAATAAAACCATCAGTGGCACCAGTATCAAATAAAATTCTGAGTTTTATTCCAATGATAGAACCTAAAGATTCCACAGCAGTGGATTGATGTGCTGCCTGATTATTGTTGACTACAACATGGATTCTATGATTTCCTTGAGTATTTGATGACGGTTCGTTAAACATGGCTATAAGTATTTGACGTACAATTTAGATTAATAAATACAATTTTGTAAATTCAAGCTCACATGCGGTTATAGTTTTTTTTTTCTTTTGACATGTCCGCAGATTCTCTTAATTTATATGATTCAAAATAGAAGTACACAAGTCGATGTATTAGAAAGGTCTTGGAAATACACAATAGAGAGGAACCTTACGACTTGGTGCTAAGTGGAGTCACTGTGTTTGTATTACTATACCACAATTTTAACATAAAGTCTAAGTAATTATAGATATTAAAATAAAAGAAAATCATCCCCTAGTTAAATAATTTCTCTAATTCGGCAATGGGCTGTTGAGTCTTGATCTGGTATGTGAAAATGACTCAATAATACGAATAATACGAAGGAAAGTTTATCATGGGACTAACCTTACAAATGCTAATATGACATCGACGGGTGTCTATGTGACTCTTTTAATTGAAAAATAAAACTTATGATTCCCAGAAAAAGAATAACAGGTTACAGTCCTCAACCCAACTACCACTTTTATCTACAATCGTCAACCCAACTACCACTTTTATCTATCCGAATCTACCCTAACAGGCCATATCTTATTACATATAATACCTTTATAATAACCATTAACTCTCCTTTCCTATAGATTCCTTCTAACTAAATCCCCATTATTTATAAATAATTATTTATTTTTTATTAATTAAAACATGCTTATCACAATTTTAATAAAATATTTCGCAATTTTTTTATTATTATTTAATTTATTAATTTATTTATTTTTTTTAAATTAATTAATTAAAACATCCTTATCACAATTTTAATAAAATATTTCACAAATATTTTATTTTTATTTTTATTTTATTTTTTTTGGTATTGAATTTTGGTTTTGCAGTGAAATACCATGAATTCGAGCTCTCCTTTCTGGGAAATTTGTAGTATGGTTCTGTCATATCTATCTTTGAGGGAAGGCTTTGAATCACTATGGTTGTGAGCCTCAAAGAGGCTGGGTTCCTCTCACACCTAAAACAAACACTATTTACCATAGTAATTTTGCAATTAAATTTGATTGGCTGATTGAGGTTATAGAAATTATTGTCACTGTATGTTTCGCTGGGCTAACCTTTGTATTTTTGCAGAAGAGGGATCCTAGCATTTTAGGAGGATTCACGCATAGATTTCTGTTGTTGACAATGCCATATTTAAGCCTAGGCTATCATTGAAATATCTTGATTATACCCGCTGAGATTTGAAGCATTTTTGGGACAACTGAAATAATTGAATTTCATTGTCTAACCCTTCACGTACTCGCAGATTTTCCTCATCGATTTTGGAAAGGATTTTTGGAACTTATTTTGTCTGACAAATTGTCATTGCAGGATCTGCCCACAGTTACATATTATAAATTATCATATTATCTCAGATCTGAAATTTTATTTGTAGTAATTGATTGCACAAGGTATTGACAATAATAAGGTCCAAGGAAACAAAAAAAACAAAAAAAAAACAATTATCACATATTAATCACAAAAGTTTGTGAGTGTTCCATCTCATATCCTTGCTCTATTTTCTTACTCTTTTGTGGACTGATCTTAATTGACAGTGGGTTGGTTTTACCTTAACAGTGGCATTTGTGCCTTTGAGAAGGCATGGGTTGTTCACAAGTTTAGTGTTCACTGTTTCAATTATCTTTACCTCTCTAAATTGCTCTGGAACACAAGTAAATGACTGCTTTCATAAGCAATCTCTTGCTGTCACACATCTAATCATTGCTCGGGTTTACCACAATCCCAGTCTTCTAGAACACTGCAGGCTTCATTACCCAACTCAGCTCTGTCACAGAATTTATCATAGGTTCAGACTTCAGCTACAGGTGACACCATAGGTTTGATTTACTTGTACAGGTAATCTATTGCAGACTTCAGACTTCTCTTAAAGAAACGAGCCACAAAACTGATTACCATTGACTTCGGTTTATGCACAGGATATATATTACTTCTAGAGACTTCACAGAAATACTTAGTATTCAAAAGACTTCCTCGACATGTTTTTATTCTAGTATTGTATGCCTAGAGCTGTGTATATATATGAAGAGAGGAGGCAATACAAGCTTGGAAACCAAAAATAAATGATTAAAATACCCTAAGATCCACAGGGTCTGAAACTGTGCTCCGATACCATGTGTAAGGACCTTAACTTTCAGAATTTAACCATCATTAACAGAATTGATACTACACAATCCAGAGTGAGATTTTTAAAGCAGAATATATATCAATTGACTATTTAATACTTACCTGGAACCGTGTTTGAAGATGTTCTTGATCTGCCATGGCTCCTGCTCCTGTTACCAAACTGCCATTTTCCTCCTAGCCTATCTGAGGTCAACCTCTTCGGTCCCCAGATCTAGAAGACAAGTCTCCTGGCCCTCGTGCTCAAAACTCCAATAACAATCGAGATCACTCCATGACTCTGTTAGAACTCACTGCTCATGTCTCACGCTGTTAGAACTCCTTTGACAGCATCCGGGTCAGTTTGCCCACCTCACTGACCCATGCCCATCAAATTTCCCCCCCTTCTCCTTTTATACACAAATCCCTTAAGATATTTATTAAAATACCCTCCTTTAATAAATATCTTAGTCAAATATCTTTTCAAAATATTTATTAAAATATCTTCTTTTAAAATATCTTAGTCAAATATCTTTTCAAGATATTTATTAAAATATCTTCTTTTAAAATATCTTAGTCAAATATCTTTTCAAAATATCTTAGAGTTTAGATTAAAATATTATTATTTAATAAATATCTTGGATTTCTAAAATATCTTAGATTTGTTAAAATATTATTATTTATTAAATATCTTGGATTTATTAAAATATCATCATTTATTTGCATAAGTCAATGCTTTTACTTTCTTTTGAACAAAATATTAGTTTATATTATGATAGTGGTAGGTATAAGTTTTACTTTACAATACATTCATTATATTCTGGTGAGTTAGATATTTACTCAATACTTTCAATAATTCACTTATTACTCTATATTGAGATTTTTTATGATTGATTAGTGCATGTACTAGTACAATACATGTGATACATGCATATGTAGCTATCATATGTAGGTCTCATATGCATGCTAATATTTCTATGTTCCATATAATTCGAGTTGGGTAATTACATTGGCATAGCTTTTCTAGCCCTACCCACATCTCTCTATTAGTTTTCTTTGCTGCTATGTGAGGTACGATATGATCCTTCACACCATCTAGGATCAATCGTTTGGCTCTTGCCATATTCTTCTTAAATGTTCTCAAGTGTGCTGCATCAAGAGGTTCTGCAACTGCGCTGTCTATGAGGGTTTTTAGATCATGCTCTTTAAGGAGAAACTGAATCCTTGATTTCCAAATAACATAGTTGGAGGCACCTTCCAATCTATCTTGGTCATGCAAGCCGTTGCTAGCGATCTCCTCAACTGTCGATATCTTGTTCTAACCCTTTTGCTCAGCTAGAATTATGCACTCCTTGTGGAGTAAGTCACTGCTTTTGCTGCTGCATGGGAAAAACTGAGATTCTTTGAGTAAGAAACTCTCTAAGGTCAAGAAATCCCCAATCTGTGTTTTTCAGAAATTTTCTGATGCTTATGCACCAGCTCTCACTGATGTGTAGTAACTGCGTCCTTCAACTACGCTGGTCTGCAATGCTGCCTCTTCTGCAACTGAAAAAACTTACCCCTCTGTCAACTCTCTCAAAGGGAGTATTTTCTGCGCTAGATTGCCCTCCTGGCCTGGACCCTCCTGGCCTGGACAACGTGATTTCTGGGAGGGTCTGCTGCTGCTTACGCAGATCCTAGTCCCTTCAGCACTGATCTGCTGCTTCACCCTTGTTTCTCCTGCACTTCAGCTTGAAAAAGCTCTGATACCATGTGAAAAATCCTAAATCTGGATTCCTACTGCAACAAATCTGAATTAATTCTCCTATTATTTTTCATAATTATTTCATTACAGTGAAATATTGAAGTAATTACTGTAACAGTCTACACAAATAATGCTGCAGAATAACTCTAAGTGCTGAAACAAATTGAACAAAATACAATGAAAATCATCCACATTTGACACAGTTATTTTTGGACTAAGTCCTTGAAAAAACCCCACTCTGGAAAACTAGTGCAACAGAATCTTGAATACAACTAGGGTGCCAATATCCAGTTCACCCTTCAGAAAAATCTAGACAACAGGTGAAAATGTGAGGTATACCTCACTCTGCAAATCCCCGGCTGATCTGAACAGCGCTGGTGAAGCCCCTCTCTGCCCTTGCATGATGCCTACGCTGGAACTGCGTAAGCCTGCATGGGCAAGCTCTGGAACTGCGTCACCTCTGCTCAACAACTGATCTGGTCTGATCTGAAACTGTATATTGGCCCTCCTGGCTCAGAAACCCTAGCTTCCAGCTATCTCCGGACTTAATCAAACAGACATTGTGTCACTTCTGCGTGAGTTCCTTCAGGAACTGCGTCACCCCTCCAGGTGACTGTGCTGTCTCTCTCTGCATCACTGCTGCCTCTCTCTGAAATGCACTCCTGGTCCTCCTGACCAGTTACTGCCTCTGCCCCTCTCTGAAATTGATCACTGAATCAAAATCACTTAGCAAACCTTGCCCTAGTGATTTGATTCTTATCAAAATCTGTCATCTCACACAAACTCGAAAATGCCAAATGCTCAATGTGTTTTCCATAGGCCCCTCACCCTCCTTATATTCTTCTGTTGACCCTTCAACGACCAAGATTAAAACATAATCAAGGGCTAAGATTAACTTGGAGGTGATCCATGACTTTATCTAGAAGATTCACACTTAGTTTAATTAATACCCTTTAATTAATTAGTTTCCCTAAGTTTAGACTTAGGAAAACATTAAAAAACGATTAATTAATTTAATTAAACCATCTCTAAGTGGAATTTTCCAAAACCATTTCTGGGTATTATGGAATACATGTGTCCTAGCCTATATACAAAGTTACAAGGCTAGAGCACATTCGATGCTACCATAAATCAACAAAAGTTTATGAAAGGACAAGGATTCTCATAGAATCCATCAAGGATCCCCTCATTCCATAGGTATCTAAACTCAACACCTTAAAAGAAATTTATGACAAATTGATAGGGTTGTTTTCTGTAAGCGTTGCAGGAGAAATTATCTCTCCAAGGCAAGAACTCTACAAACTAAGGATATCAAAAGAAGGGATAACCTCATACTTTACGAGGATATCTAAAATAAGGGATCAACTTCAAGATCTGGGTGAAATAATGTTTGACAAGGAGATGACCATTGTAGTACTAAATTCACTACCAAAGGAATGGGGTAATTTTACTTCAAGCATTTATGGGAAGAAAGAAGCTACTCCATTCTAGGATCTACGGTCTCTATGCAAAATTGATGAAACCAAATTGAAGGCAAAAACTGATGTAGGATCTAGTGAGCAAAATCAAGCATATGCTTCTATGGCAAAGAGAAGAGGAAAGTTTGGGAAATTAGGACCCGTTGACCGCACTTTGTCAACTACCCCATAGCAGTACACCCCCCATTTTTCAAATGGGATTCTTCATGTTCGACGTGGTTGCGCCATTCAGATTCCATCATCAGTCATCAGTCGACAGTTTTGCAAATGATGTAAACCCATTCCGCATGTTATGATGTAAATGATCTAAGTAAGACCGTCCATGTATGTAACAACCTAGGTAAGCCTAGTATGTTGTTGATGATCTCTATCCTAGGAGGTTTTTTGTCTCACTGATTCACGAAAGTGATCGGCAGAGTTTTTCCCTCCAGCCTCACCCCAAAGTTAGGGTGGATTTTATCATCAGCATACTAAGTGAGTCCTAGTGTTTTATCGAGTCCTTGTAAAAGTAGTTTGAGCTACTTGGTCTACTAGATCATGTTTTGAGTCGCAGAATTGGGTATTTATTTGAGGGTCTATACGAATGGGTTTTCCCCCTTTATGTATGTAAATGTATTATCTCATGTAAAAGAGGGTTGGAAAAATAATTATAATCCTCTCTTAGTCAATTAATTAAATTTTCTGGTCAATTAATTAATAAAATCCTAAACCAGAAATTTAATTAATTTAGGGTCCTAAATTAGGATTAAATCTTTAAAGAAAAATGCATACACCATCATGGATGAAAGTGATGGATGGTCTATGCCCTATGTAGAAGTCCCAAACATGAAGATTCCTAGATAACGAAAAATAAGTTCATGACATCGTGAGGAAGAGTTCTTCAAGCAGTTGGTTTTCCAATCATCTCCACCTGAGGAGCTGTTGTAGGTCCCTAATTAAGAGGGAGCCTAGAAACAAGTTTCTTTTTTGGTAGAAACTTAAGCAAATTCCAAGCCAAAGTTTTGTTTAGCATTCCTTTCCGTAGAACAAGGCCATCCCTTAAGTGGAATAGGTATATCCCCTCCCTAATCAAGAGGGAGTTTATATACATCATTCTTGTCTTCACTTGGAGACAAAATGAGGATTGGGTAAACATCCTGATCCCATGCCTTGAAGGATGAGTTATAAACCAAATATTTGGTTGCAGAGGTGCACCCCATGACCCAATCCTATTGCAACAACTGACATTATTTCTTCTAATTGTTAATTCTACTTAACAATTTATTTGTTCATTCCTACGGAAAATATCGAAATAAATAATAAGCTATCCCTTGGGGCTAGAGAGAGAAGCTTATAAATAATATCATTTAGATAACAAACTAAGCTTGTGTTTCCCCCTCTGAATGCAACAACTAATCTTTGCAAGCAGAAAAATATCTCCTTGTTAGTCTGCTATTTTATCTGAACAACGGTTTTATTCCTTTAATGCAGTCACACTCTAGACAAGTATCACAACTCCTATTCCCCAAAAAACATTAGAAACCTGCTTTAGAAGTTGTTCATGTGGTAACGATGGCATCTGCCATATTTTCGGTATTTAACGTCTGCAAATGTGTAATATTCCCAATTAGCAACAACTAATTGGCATTATTAATTTTATTATGATTTTTTCTTTCTAATGTTCAGCCATAAATAAAAAGGGTGCTGGGATCCATAACCCAACTTAGGAGAAAATAATCTTCCTAAAGTTACTTGGTCAACATAACACATTCAGCGCAGGGCTCAGGGGGGACCAAGTGGCAGCGCAGGAAGAGGGACAACACAAGGACAACATGGGCCAGGCAGCCCAGTGGCAGCGTGGCAAAGAGGACAGTGTAGCGTAGTGGGGCCCAAGGGAACATTGGGGCCACAAGCATAAAAGGGAGTGAGGGCCTAGCTTCTCATTCATGCTATCATTCATCTTCAAAAATTTTGTCTAACAGATATTGAGCATGCTTATGCTATTTAGCTAAGTCTGCAAATGTTGTTCAGCACGCGAGTGTCTTCAAGCGGAGATCCCAGCCTCAGCCTCGGGGGACTTCGAGAGCCTCGGGGGACTTCGAGTGCCCGCTCAGATGAGGAGCTTCATCATCAGTTTTCAGAGTAGAGACCAAATAGCCAGCCTTCAGGAGTTACACAGCTCACCAGGCAGTGCAATCACTTAGAGGGATTATGCAGTTTTGGAGGAGAGCAGCTCTGGGAGTGAGGGATGTGAAAATTCTACTGCAGTGTATTGGTTTATTTTCTCCTACTTGATTTAATTAATACAAGTTATTTCCATAAATTAGATTCAGAAAATATCGAAAATAAACACAACTACAACCTACACATGCAAATCATTTACTGAATAATACACTCATGCAACAGAGTGACACATGTATTTTTGGACATAAGTCCCCGGAAACACCCAAAGCGGGAAAACCGGTGTAGCAGATATGAGAGTTTGTTATTAAGTTGTTCTGAGTACAACAAATCTGAGTTCCAGATTTGGAAAACCCTACAAAGTTAAAAGATATCAAATCTGCAGCTAACCTGAAGATCTAGTGCCAAATATCTGACTGATCCACACCCTCAAATGGGATTTACAGGACTCAACCCAGATCTGATCCTAGAAACCCTTAGCGTTGCTTCTGAAGCCCTAGCGTTGCCCTAGGGGGCCTGCGTCACCCTCTGCGTGGCCCTAGGAGGGTCTGCGTCACCCCTGGAGGGTCTATGCTACCCCTGCGCTGACTTTTCTAGGCCAGCATCAGCACTGTGTGGCCCTAATGGAATCCGAATGGTGCAACCACGTCTCATGAAGAATCCCATTAAAAAAAATGGGGGTGTACTGCTATGGGGTCATTGACAAAATGTGGTCAACATCTGGCTCTACTTGGGGACACGTTGCTTCATCGAAGGAATGTGAGAATCCAGAATCTGCATCCAAGCAACACACAAAATTATATAAGTAGTGTCCATCCAAATATCATCATATAACATTAAGTACATGAAAGATAGAAACTCCTCTTTTATTCATTATTCTACTTAACATGAAAAGTAAATCTACTCTAACTACAAAATGAAATGCTGAAATAACAAGGTGTAAGGTTAGAGATACAATACAGAGGATGCCCTGTGGCATCAGATGTGCTCAATATAGTGTATGCTGAGCATTTGCCTGCTTTCAGGCAAGTCTGTAGGCTGCTTTTCAGATGTGCCATGTCCAATCTTGCATAATGTAGGACTCTGTCTTATCCAAATGTCAAGCTGCTCTCGACCATCAGACGAATCAAACCACTTACTTCTTCTTTGCTTCTTTCTCTTCTTCTGAGTGGGTTGTGATGTCAGCAATGAGACCACTGTAGATTTCTTGTCCTCATCTTGAAGATTTTTGTACAAAATATCTAAAGAACCCGGCGCATGACCAATGTTATTCTGGATATACTCTGTCAATGGTGATACATAAGCCTGGCCTTTCTCAACATCCTTTGAAACCATAGTTAAATCCTCCATGTGATGAGACGGGAATGGCTTTAGCAGACAAGAAGTCTTATGATCTGTTGATGAATCTTCATAATCAAATTTCGGCTGAAACTTTTGTAATTCTTCCATTTTTTCCAATTTCTTCTGTATGGAACTCATCTCCCTGGCATGCCTTACTATTAATTTCGTTTGATTTGCCTCCATATTTTTTATTTCCAACAAGTGATTTTCCTTCATGGCAGTCATTTCCTGGGTGTGTCTTGCTTCCATTGCAATCATATGATTCTGTATAATGGACATCTGATTAGAATGATTAACTTCCATTATCTTTAACCTGTTTTCCATGACATTTATTTCCTGTGCATGACTTTCTTCCATGGAAGTTATCTTATTTTGAAGATTGATTTGGTTAGCTTCCATGTTTTGAATCATTTGCATATGATTGGGTTGCACATCCTTAATCATCTGAGCTAGTTCCTTAACCTGACTTTCATGATCTTCTATATGCATGTGATAGTCCTTACCAACAACATTAATTTGATGGCTCGACCCTGCCATTCTACTAGCTATGATTCTTTTGACAACATGGCAAGTAACCTCTTCATGAAGATCATTACAGGCTCTACAATAAGGCAGAGCTTCATCCACAAGATTTGCAAACTCAAGTTGATTTGTCGGTCTCTGCTCATAAGATATGTCTCTTTTCTGCAAAGCATTATTATTTCTAGGTTGGGAATTCTACGTTTGAGCCCTTTCCATTTGGACCAATCTAGCCTGTAAGACACTTATTTCCTTAGCATGTTCAGAGATCAATTTCGCTTGATTAAGCTCCATGCTTTCAAGCTTTTGCATTAACCTTTTCATAGGGTCATCATCATCTTTTTCAATTTCTTTTCCCTTAGAATCTGTCAAAGACCTATCAAAATCTGGAGTTTTGGACATTCCAGATGCTTTCTTATCCTTTTCAATCTCCTCAGCTAAAGATTGACAAGCCTTATAATTTGCAGTTTTAGCCCGCCTTAACTCATATGAAGTATCATAATCAAAAGCATCAATGTAAAAATTCAGAAGAGATCCATCAGGAGGTTTATGAGTTTGAGATATTTCTCTAAGGATACCATTAAATCTCCTGTTAAATTCTTCAGTCGTTTCATTTTCTTTCTTTTTTATGGTACTGATCTCTCTTACCAAATGCCTATCTTCCCTTTTTTCACCATATTTTTCCTTAAAGGCAGCTACAATTGATTCAAAAGTATCAGAAAGTTTCTTCCGTGATGTTTTCAGACTGCATGGTCTCCCCAAGACCATAGTCAGTGACAGGGACAGCCGTTTCATGGGCAGTTTTTGGCAGGAGCTCTTTCGTTTGGTGGGTACCGAGTTAACTCTCAGTACCAGCTACCACCCACAAACGGATCGGAAGACAGAGATAGTGAATAAGTGGTTGGAAGGCTACTTGTGGAACTATGTCATGGGGCAATAGAGGGCATGGCTGCATTGGCATCACCTGGGAGAATACAGCTGCAACACCACTTTCCATATGTCTATCGGTATTTCTCCATTTTATGCTTTGTATGGATATAATGCTCTGACTTTTGCTAATGTTATTTTTGGAGCTAGCAAGGCCCCCAGGGCCAAGGACTTGATCCAAGAGAGCCAAGATATACTCTAGGCTCTTAAGGACAACCTGGCTACAACACAGAATCAACAGAAACTGTATGCAAATAGAGGGTGTGTATAGAGACAGTTTGAGGTAGGTGACTTGGTCTACCTCCGAGTTCAACCATACATTCAGTCTACGCTGAAGCAAAAGGGCGCTGAAAAGCTTAAGCCCCGCTTCTATGGGCCTTACAAAGTGAGCAGGTGGGTAGGAGAAGTTCCATATGAGTTGGAATTGCCGGCTGGGAGCAGGATACATAATATTTTCCATGTGTCATGCCTGAAGAAGGCTTTGGGACAGCAGGTGACTGCAACAGGTGAGCTCCCACCCACAGATGATGAGGGGCATCTGGTGTTACAGCTGGAGGCTATTTTAGACACCCAGGAGAGACAGTTGCGGAGCAAAACAATCAAGGAGTACTTGGTGAGATGGAGGAACCTTCCGGATGAGGATGCCACTTGGGAGGGTGAGAAGATCCTGCAGCATCCATGCTTGCAGTTGCTTGAAGACAAGCAACATTTTGGTGGAGAGGAATGTAATATTCCCAATTAGCAGCAACTAATTGGCAATATTAATTTTGTTCAGATTTTTGCTTTCTAATGTTCAACCATACATAAAAAGGGTTTTGGGACCCATAACCCAACTTAAGAGAAAATAATCTCCCTAAAGTTACTTGGATAACATAACACATTCAGCGTAGGGCCCAGGGGGGACCTAGTGGCAGTGCAGGGACAGCGTGGGCTAGGCAGCCCAGTGGCAGCGTGGGCCAGACATCGCAGAGTAGGCAGGGGCAACGTGGCAAAGAGGACAGCGCAGTGCAGTGGGGCCCAAGGGAACGTTGTGGTCACAAGCATATAAGGGAGTGAGGGTCTGGCTTCTCATTCATGCTATCATTCATCTTCAGAATTTCTGTCTAACAGATATTGAGCACGCTTATGCTGTTTAGCTAAGTCTTCGAGTGCTCACTCAGGTGAGGAGCTTCATCATTAGTTTTCAAAGCAGAGATCAAAGAGCCAGCCTTCAGGAGTTACGCAGCTCACTAGGCCGCGCAATCACTCAAAGGGATTACGCAGTTTTGGAGGAGAGTAGCTCCGGGTCTGAGGGAGACTTAGGAGTTTCAGTTCGGGAGAAGTGTGAGGGGATGAATCCTTCACAAGTTGAGTTTCATAGTAGTGAGAGGCCGGTATTTCTAGAAGATCAGCTCAGAGGCCAGCGTACTCACCAGGAGTGCGTAATTTCCCCAAGGGGCTCAAATTCGGGGGTCAGCCTTTCCGGGATTCCTTCGTGGGTTTTTCTAGGTTTTAGGAGGAGAGCTCATAGCTGGAGTTTCAGAATTTTCTGAGCGGGGGAACAACCAGTAGCAGAATTTTCTAGCAGCAGCAACAACCCAGAGAGTTATGCAGTCACTAGAGGAGCAGTCATTCCATAGCAGGGTTTGGAGAGATATTTCAGCTTGCCTTGAGCAGGTCAAGGTGCCATCATTCTGATCACCTTTTGTACTCATTCCTTATTTCCGGAGATATAATAAAATGGCTCAGCTTTTCTGAATTGTTTCCAGTAATTTTTATGGTGTATCTCTATTTGTTGTAGTTTTTGTTTATGTTGCTTTGTATTGCTGTCCATTCCCTTTTTGGGATATTACAAAATGTGTCATCCCATCCTGCTGGTATTTTCAATGGGAATGCAATGTCTAATTTCAAAACTCTTTGGTACCTCCTTCAAAGCCTCTATGAGTTTTTAATTTTTAAGCAAAACTACTCAAACCAAAGGTCAAACTTTAGCAAGTTAATGAACCTTCCTTTTATAATTTATTGTTTCTCTAATTGTCTCCTTCTCAGTCCTCAGATCCTCTTATTCCTGAAAGCTTCTCATAGGCTTTTTGTCTCCACAGTCCTTCCCTGATACTGCATACTTTTAGGTCACATTTACATGTGTGAAAGAGATGAAATGGAATGGGAATAAAATGACCATATTTTGTATTTGTCTGCCAACTGTTACTTATCTCTCACATACTATAATTCACCATACTTAGCATGTTTTTGATGCTGCTCCTAGAGGGTTACGGTGGATTAACCACTTCATATCTAATTTAACATTTATATTAGATTGGTCACATGTCACTTGTATAAAATGGCCACGTATGACAAATGTTATTTATTTTCCTGTTTTTACCTTAACAAAGATTAAGTGTTTTATGGTTATGAATAAGTACTGGTTATGACTTTAGGTACCAAATTAATTGCAAATCTAACTTTTTAACTCCATTTGACTTAAGTTCTATGGGTTGCTACTCTCTTTTTTAATTCCAGGGTGTGATTATCTTGCATTATTGTTGTATAATTTGTAAGGAGTCAAATGAACTTGAGTGTCTTAAATGAGAAACATGAAGACAATATAATATATTTTCTAGGTGTAGTTTTTGTAGTCATTAAAGTTGGTTCAATAGTAGTCAAACACTCTTGATGTTTCTTTAGAATTCTGTAATTTGACATTTTTTTAGAAGAATGTTTATGATTTTTTTATTGTATTTGTTATGATAAATATGTGCAGTAAGGGCCAATCCAGTGATAACTTGCGTGGAAAGCCATACCAGTGAGTCCTCAATATTCATCTCATGTTGCATTCTTTTGACTTCATTATAAAATTCTCTGTTTGTATTTGAGACACGGAAGGCATTCATGTCAAGGATGTGGTTCATATATATTCAATGTATGAGGACAATAACATTGAGATCAAGGCTTAATTTTATTGGGATGTTAAGAGTTGAGAATGATCTAAAATATTAAATTGATTAGGTAAGTAATGGCATTTTTTGTGTTTTCTGTAGTCCTTTCTTTTAATGTCCTGTTAGAGGAGGAAACAAAGGTGTTTGTAACAAGATAAAATTTTATAATGTGTTGATTTTCAAGACCTTTCTTGGATGGAAAGCCTCTTCCAACTACCCTTCTACCAGAAAGAATAAAGCAGATGTTGAATGGCATTTTATGTTGTCAAAAATGTATTAGGCTGAAAATAATGTACGATTACCTCAATGAAATTAATATATCTACATGTTATCAGATAAGCACCAAAAGGAATGAAAGGGTAAGGAGACTAGTGCCAAAGTCTCAATAATGTCCTATCTAATCAAGATAAACAATGAAGACCAAGACCCTACAAGAAGGGGTCTTCAAAAGAGCACCTTCGCCAAGAAAATCAACTATAGCTTGATAAATGTAGTCAATACTCGTGTTAGGTTTCCCAAATGGATAGACAAAGAAATGAATTAAATGTTGGAATTTGGTTGTCATTGTTGTCAACCCAAGAAACAACTAGAAGAAGCCCCACTTTCATTGAGTAACTTGATTAGGAAAATCAATATTTCTGGGCTCAAGCCCATCTTCATTTGATTGTTCTTGTCATGCCTATTCCGACGGTAGGATGCACGCCCCATAGCTTGATCCAAATTTATACAGGAATGAAATGAAATACAGATTTAACCAGAAACAGAGAACTACAGCGAAAACCGAACTTGAATTAAATAATAAGAAATACTGAAAATTGTTTACAAGCAAAATGGAAACAAACTAGCTCGAGCAATGGTAGCTTATCTCTAAGAAGAGATGTGTCGACTAAATACCTTTTGAACTGTGTTACAATGAGGCTCGAAGGTCTTTTTATTATTGGGAAAAAAGGGAAAACCTTAAACGTCCAAAAACCTAACCCTAGGAGATGAAGTGGCAAACGATTGTGGGCCTCGTTGGGGTTAGTTGGTACATCAAATTCCCGGGGTCATAATCAATTTAGTTGAATCCTCTGCTTGCTAGTGTTTTTTATCAATGCCCATGATCTGATTAGTTGTGGCTTGTTCAATGTAGTCTGGGTTGAGCTCTGTTGGTGTCAGTTGCTTAGCAACGTCGAATGTGTCCAACAATGGTGGAAAGGATGGCCGAAGGCGGTCCACATTGAATACGGAGTGCAAGCCAAGGGATGGGGGAATACTGAGCTTGAAAGCGTTGTCTCCCACAACCTTGGTGATGGTGTAAGGTCCGTATCAAAGTGGTCGAAGCTTCTAATGGTTTCTGGCAAGGAGTTCTTTTTGAAAATGCAACCAAACTTTGTCACCCACCTGAAATTTATGTGGCACCCGATGTTGATCATTTCGTTGTTTGTGGAACTTGCTGGCGGAGGTGTTGAATGCGCGTAATAACCTTGGTGGCTTTATCAACTTCGAATTGGACATGGGAAGATCCTTTCTATGTAGTTGGAAAAGGCAGTGCAACATCAAGGGGACATAATGGTTGAAATCCTAGGCCCACTTCAAAGGGGCTGTGGCCAGTCGAGGTATGGAGTGCTCTATTATAGTTGTGTTACACATAGGGAAGTCTCTCATCCTATGTCTCATCATCAGTCTATGGGTGGAATGCAGTTGATTTGGTGAGCTTGGTGTCCAACAATGACCAAAGGCTCGACCAAATGTGCTTAGGAACCTACTATCTGATCTGATATAATGGTCTGCTGGACCCCGAAATGAACCCACACTCGTTCAAAGAAGAGTTTGGCAGTGGATTCCACTATGATATTCTTCTTGCAAGAAGCCAATATGGCCATCTTAGAAAATTTGTAGACAACCACAAATACACAATTGTTACCATGCTTGGTAGAAGGAAGGCCAAACATATAGTCCATGGAGATGGATTCCCAAGGCCGACTAGACATAGGCAGAGGAATATACAGACCTTGCTTCTTAATGGTTGGCTTGGCTATGGAACAGGTAGTGAAGGATCTGAAATATTTTCGAATATCCTATCGGAGATTTGGATAATAAAAATACTTCAATAGCACTACAACTGTCTTCGCTATACTAAAGTGTCCTATGATCTAGCTGTAGTGCACCTCCCAAATCATCTTGGCACACTCACTTGAAGGAACACAAAGTTGTCCCAAGTGGCATAACAATGCATCCTGGAGGTGGAAGTCTGGAACTTGCTTGACATCCATCAACATCTGGTATGCGGTGGCGAATTATGGATCATTTTTGTATAGCAGCGACCATCCAGAAGTCTCGTGCCCACAAGAGTCAAGAACAATGCTCAGTGCCACAACAGGTGGCCGATTGAGGCAATCTGCAACATTATTGGTGTTTCCCTTGTGATGCCCCAAATATAAATTTTGCTGAAAATTGCTTCTGAAAATTATGTCGTGAATTTAAATAACAATTTGCACAAATTCAACCATGAATTTAATCACAAAACTGGAAAATACAATCTACAACTCAACTCTAATACCACTGTAATGACCCAAATAAATTCTTTTCCAGATAATGCTTCAAAAAATATATTTTTTCTCCCAAAATTCATACCAGTAATTTTAAAAACAATCCGCACACATTGAACTACCAAATTAACGACAAAAACAAGAAATTAAATATGCAACTTAAGAATAGACAAGAAAGACATGTAGAAGAACTCAAACCCATTTTATTAATATGAAATAAGTTGATACAAGAACCTGAGAATGGCTGAGGTGATGGCCTCCAAAGATATACAATAATGTCGCAGCTGGCCTCCAAAGATAAACTGAACTGATGAAAGCACTTGGGAATTCTGGATGAATTCACTTAGGGGAGAGATGGTTTCTCGTCCACTCTCACTCAATCACTTGAGGGTTTTTTTCCTGGGGCTAATGCTGAAGTTGGGAACTCCTAGTTCTCCAAACCTCTCTATAAGAAAATATCACAACTCAAGGATGTCCCAAATGATCTCCTCCTCTTCCTTTTAAGGACTTGATAGATAGATCTCCAAGTCTCTAGAAGCACCTTATTTTGATTATTTTAATATTATTCTAGAAACTCCTTTTTGATTCCATCTAAGTGACTTTTAATTTTATTTTATTTCACTCAGTCACTTTTGGCCATTTTTCCTTCAATTAATTATTTTCCCCTCTTTTAATTTAATTAAGTGACTAATTAAAGTGTTTTTTGATCTGGGAAAATGGTCAATCACCCACCATACTCTCTCCAACCACTGGAAGTCACTTCTAAGCATCCCAGCTTATAGATATTTTCATTCCAGTTCCAATGAGCTATTACACTGAGGTATTCCATCAAATATTTCTCTTGGAATGTCACCTCAAGTGTAATTAATTAAGTCAGGCCCATTAATAACTTTGTTTTTTGAAAGTTGTCGGAATGCAATTGAACGAAAAAAAAATTGTGCGAATGGCATCAGATCCCATAAAAATCCCTCAAAGCTCCTCCAAGACCCCTGATGACATAATCCTGCTCTTGCGGCTTGGCCATCACATACCTTGGAAACCCATCCTGGCTTTACTATAGAGGAAAATAAAATGGGGGACATGACAAACCTTATTGTACTTAATTTTCAGATGAAACTGTTGTAATAAATGGACCATTTATGATGGTAGTCATTCTACAACTTCCGTTGTGTCTGTAGAAATTGGAGAGGTCGGCGATCTGTGTGGATGATTGTCTCCTTCCTCATAATGTAATCTTTCCACTGCTGGCAAGCCTGCACGATGTAATGCATCTCTTTATCCTAAATGGGGTATTTCTGAATTGTATCAGAGAGTGCCTCACTATGATAGGCCACTGAATTTCCTTGTTGGGTGAGAATTGCACAATTAGCATTTGTCTCAATTTCAAATAGTTTTTGCAAGTCTGGCAATGTGAACACGGGTGCAAAACAAAGGCGGTGCTTCAGCTCATCGAACGCCTTCTGTTGGGACTTGGACCAGAAAAACTTTGCTTTCGCTTCGCTCTTGGTAACTTAACTCAAAAGTCTAAGTGATATGAGAGAATCCCAACACAAACCATCAATAGAAATTGGCAAGGCCCAGAAAGTTGCGAAGCTCTATTAGAGTGGTCGGGGCTGGCCAATCTTGAATGACTTGAATCATAGCCGGATCTGCATGCACGCCATGCTCATTAATAATGTAACCCGGATATTGGACTTGGTTCATGCCAAAGGTGCATTTCTCCATGTTGGCACATAGTTTGTGTTGTCGCAAAGTTTGAAGGACCTGCCGAATATGTTGCAAGTGTTCACCCCAACTCTTGCTGTAGATGAGGATGTCGTCTAGAAATACAACCACGAACGAGTTGGTGAAGGGAGATAAGATGTCATCCATTAGCCTCATAAATGTTACAGGGGAATTTGTCAACCTAAAAGGCATGACTAACCATTCAAAAAGGTCCTCGGATTTGAAGGCAGTCTTCCAGAATCCATACATCCGTGGGTTCTATTGGAAATCAATTTTGTTTAAGTACTTGGCCCCCTTGAGTTGGTCTTGAAGGTCATCAATCCATGGGATTAGATACCTTTTGCCTGATAGTTATTTTATTTAGTGCCCAATAATCAATGTAGAGTTTCCATGTCCCATCCTTGTTCTGTACGAGTACAATTAGGCTCCCACAAGGTGAGGAACTTGATCGGATGTGCCCTTTTTGTAGCAACTCCTGGATTTGCTGCTTGATTTCTTCATTTTCCAGAAGAGAGCGATGGTATATCGACCCATTGGGTAGAGGTTTAGATCGATCGAATGCTTGACCTGACAGTGCAAAGGTGCCTTGGGGTGAGGAGAAGATGTCCCTGTCTTCTTCCACAACCTTATCCACCAGCTTTTGCTGCATGGAGGAACGCTTCCTAGGGACGATGGATATGGGACGATGGATTAGTTTGAGAGCGAATCAAAAAGAAAATAAATTTTTCAGTCTGGTAGATGATCTTACTTCATTGCTTAGTAGAGATCAAAGAAATGGTAGTAGGCGGAAATACCTCTGGAATCATCTATAGCTTAATGCCCAAACTAATAAAAATAGTGCGAGGCTTGGTCTGGTACAAAACATGACACTTTCACAAGTATGGTTGGTCTAATAATACATCACAAACTTCAAGAGGAGCAACATGACACAATACCTTATCCATGAAGGGTTTGATGTTGTAGGGTAGACGACATAGCTGGCTAATGCAGAGATCTCGCCCTTCGTGGAGCCATCCAATGGTGTACAACTGCAGGTGTGGTTTTTCCGATAGGCCCAACCACTTCATGACCTTAGCTAAGATGAGGTTCTTTTGGCTCCCGCTGTCAACAATGAAATGCAACTGAGAACCCTTCACCCACATCCGTGAGTGGAAGAGACGCTCCCCCTCCTCAGGATTTTCGAGCTCAATCTTCTGGACCTTGGTAGTGGCAACGGTGGTGCTAGGCTCTGCATCGGTAATTTTCTTCCCCTTGTTGGGTTTCAACTCATAGTCAGAACATGCATCTGACTCTGAAGTTTTCAGCTCGACCATGAGTGACTATTTGGCACGACACTCATTTGTGTTGTGAGTGGGGCTCTTTTGGAACTCACACCATTTCCCTATGTTCTTCGTCTTCGTGGTGCTATTCTTTGCTTGTGGCATCGATGGGTTGTCCAGGGTCACCCCACCTTGGCTCTATCCTTTGTTCTGAGTTTGTGGGTGGTGTATTTTCCCCGTTTTGGATTCGCAAATCCAAAGTCTCGCTTCTTATGTTTCGATTTCTGCTTGATATTGGCAACATATTGGTATGCGGTGCCAAGCAATGAGATGTCCAGGAACTCCATCTATACCTGGATGTATTTATGTAGACAACCCCGGTACTTGATTACCAATGTCGCTCAGAATCCTTGATACACAACTTCGTGCGGAAGGTATGAAAAATATTTCTGAACTCCAGCACGTCTTGGTCCTTTTCTTGCCACAGTGTGGTCCATTTTATGTAATTATCTTCATAGCTTCTGACACGGTAATGTTGTTGCTTGACGACGTCTCAAAAATAATTCCAAGTGGGTGCGACTGAAAATAGTGAGGGTTCCTTCTCGTCCCTCAGTTCACATTGGTTTCCCTCTAGTCCTTGATGTGGGGGGAAGCATTGATCTTTTCCCTATTGGAAAAATTATAGACCGAAAAATATCCTTCCAGTAGGTTTAACCGTCTATCTACGACATCTGCATCTATCTGGAATTAAAATATGGGAATGTCAAAGTTAACTTGTTCCTTAAAGGGGGCAGTGCCTTCGAAGTGACTGCTGGATGAGGATGCATCGGTTGCTGATACTTGCCGAAGTATATGGGAAGAGTTTTTTAACGTCTCGTTCCCTTGTCACTTGAGGGCCTCTTCGAGCAAAATTTTGAAAGGATCTCCTGCTTCCTCGTCTTTCTTTTCTTCCGCCATGGGAGGGCGTCAAGGTTGGTGAGGCCCGTCTTGCAAGGGCTCACCCTGTTCAAGTCCTCACTGTTGATCAGCAGTTGTCATTGATGTCAACCCAAGCAGCACCAGGGGCTACCCCAATATTTCATGGGAATTTTGACCTACCAAATTACAATATTCTAGGTCAAGAATGCTTTTGATGGTTTCTACTTGTCGAGATGTTTCTGTTGATATATGGCACACCACATAATTCTTCACGGTTTGAGAGATATTCATGTTTGAAGTTTGTAAACCCAGTTAGTGGGCTAAAACCCCATGGGTTTATGGCATGGGTCATTGAAAAGTCAATAATTAATAATTTTTAAGCTCCTAAAATCCCTCCCACGTTCACTTGTTGAAGCGCCTCTCAACCTAAGCATTTATATAAATTGTGATCCTCATATCCTCCTTATGTAGGGATTTTGCTACCTGAAACAGGTCATCGTGGCATTTTATCTCGCACTTTTTTTCTACGAAGGTTCAAAAGCTGAAATGTTTATGAGGCGAAGCCGAAATCCCGAGGAAGCTCCTGTAAAAATTTCAGATCAGGGTGCACAATATTTTCAGAGATATGATCTGTGGAAGTCAGTGTTTTTGCAGGTTCCTGAACTTCATCTCAAAGGAGTGACCTTGGGAAAATCGTCATAACTCTCTCTCTCTAAGTATTGGATTGGAATTCTGTAAAAATTGGCAGATAGTGCACGGATTGGAGTTTTCGCTTTATCAATTTCAGAGCCGAATGAAGAAACAGTGACACGTGGCACGCCGTACAAGTTCGCTCTTCTGAAACAGTCCATAATTAGGTCATTGTGAGAGATTGGGCATAACTCTCTTTTGAAGAACCCAAATTGGATCAGACCTGTGGCATTGGAAAGAAGACTCAGAGTACTGCTACAGAACCGAAAATCACATATTGGGGAGCTGAAATAACAGACATACACCAGATTCAATATCGAGATCCTAGAAGGAAAGAAAAAGCTAGATCATGTGTTGTCAAGGGCTGCAAAGGACCAAACTTTCTAGGGTAGCAAAGCAAAGCAAGGTGCAGCAGAGGGTAGCATGACAAGAGCAATAATCAAGGTGCAGAACAACAACAAGAAGTTTAGCGCATGAAGTCTTCAAGTGGGCAGCACTGCATACAGTCATTGTAAAGGTATCATTGTACTAAGTCATTGTAAATGCATCATTGTAAAAATTGTACAAGTGTCTATCTGCCAAGAGTTGAAGAGGCGGTGTCGGGAGGTCTAGGATCATCATTAGGTGGTTGTGTCATAGTTGGGGTTATGGTCTAGTGTGTCTTCTTTTTCTACATCATTCTATATCATTGTAAAGTGGACCATTTTCCCTTGTACGGGAGTCCATTCTTGTTTTATTCTTCTATAGGGTAGTAGGGTGGTGCTAGGCTGGTGCATGAAATCACCAACAGGTTCAAGCCTGTGAAAACTTTAGGGTGGTAGGGTGGAGCTAGGGTGAGTTGTAGCTCATTGGGTGTTGGGGCATCCGTTCAGTTGACTACTGAAGAATCTCGGGCGTTGGAGCGTCCATCTAGTGGGAGTTGGAGAAGAATGCTTTTCTAGAATCTAGGAAGTTGGAGCTTTATTTTCAGTTGGAGTTGAATATTAAAGAATTATTAGGAAAGCATTCAGGTGGTTTTTGTCCCGAAGAGGGTTTCCACCTTAAAAACTGTGTGCATTTGTGTTCCTTTTGTTTACTGCTATCATTGTACAAACACTGATAATAATTGAAGATTAACTAATGCTTTAATTGAAAGGAATACTAATTCACCCCCCCTCTCAGTATTTCCAACTCTAACTCGCATCTAGAAACTGCGTTCGTTGCATCTAAGAAAACCAATAAGGACAAACAACTTTCAATTGAAAAGACATGCACCTGCAAGTGTGAAGAAAAGGGAGATGATGAAGAAGGTCTTTCAGATGAAGAATATGCTTACTTTACGAGAAAACTAAAAATTGGTAAGGAAAAATTCAAAGGTAAACTTCCATTGATATGTTTCGGCTGTGGTGAGGTTGGGCATTTGGAAAAATCATCGACAGAGGTGATGGCAACTCAAAAGGAAATAAAGGCTTTAAGAAATTCAACAAGCAAGAAAAAAGGAAAGGATCCAAAAGGAACTTTCTCTCTAAAGAAGATAGCTCATCATCCGATGAACACATTAATAGTGAATAAGAAGCCAATGAGAGAATATTGTTTATGGCCAAGCACAATAAACAAGCAGTATCAAACAATGAAGAAGAAGGCTTGACCATAGAATAATTTTCTAAGGAGGCAATCAGGCTTATAAAAGAGCTCAAGGCTGAGAAAATCCATTCTGATACTCTTGAAGAACAAGTTCAAGGTCTCAAAATTGAAGTTGAAGAACACAAATGTATTGAAGAGTCACTTCAAAGAATTTGGAAGAAAGCAACCAAGAAATGGAAGCATTAGAAGCCAAAGTAGTCTCGCTGTGTAAGGAAGTGAAGAAGGGAAAAACTGTCCAAAACTATGCCAATAGCTCAAGGGAATCAGAAGAACTCATCAACAATCAAGGATATTACAACGAAAAAACTGGCCTCGGTTACAAAGAAGAAGAAGCAAGACCTTCTACAATAAAATAAAATGAACCTATGAGATGCGGCATGCATGTGAGCCCATTTTGGACAAGATTGCAAGAACATCCATAGAAGATGATTCAGCAATAAAGAAGTTTTCCATCCGAGGTATAACAAATTTTTCATGCCTATTGTTATTACAATAGAAAACTGGTCATAAAGCTGTAGAATGTCACACGTACCCTAGGAACCAATACAATTCGAGGAGATCCTTCAAGTATGAACCTCCAAGGGCTCAGCGAAACATCAATAGATTTGAACATTTAATAAATAATATGGAATGTTACAAATCTCAGAACTTTGGACACATGGCCAGAGACTACAGACTTGAAAATTCTCTATAAGAATCTCAGAAGCCACAGAACGAACAAACATGGAAGAAGAAGAAGACTGATAACTGTGCTCTCGCTCTCAAGGCTCAAAACAACAAAGATGTGTGGTATGTTGATAGTGGTTGCTCAATGCATATGACTGGAGATAGAAGGAAATTTGTATCTCTGAAAGAGAAGAAGGATGGAACCATATCCTTTGGAAATGATGGATCTTCAAATGTTATAGGATCGGGTACCGTCACTCTCGGAAGCAAAGATGTTATAGCCAAGAATTTTCTATTGGTCGAAAACATGAATCACAATCTGCTCAGTGTTGGACAAATGTGTGATCAAGGACACACAATGCTATTCAACTCCACAAAATGTGAAATTAGGAAAGGTAGGTATGGTAAAATTGTGGCTACAGCAAGTCGAGCTCCAAACGACATATATGTTTTGGATGAAGCAACTAAAGCATGTCTACTAGCTAAAGAAGATGAAAGTTGGTTATGGCACAAACGAATGGGTCACATAAACTTTGACAATCTTGTTAGGATAAGCAAAAAGGAAGCAGTACGAGAAATGCCGAAAATCTCAAAACCTTCCAACACACTATGTGAGGCATGTCGGCATGGCAAGCAGACAAAAGTCCAATTTAAAACAAAAGAACACTTTGCATCACATCCATTAGAATTGATACATACTGATCTATGTGGTCCTGTGAGAACAAAAGGCTTAGATGAAGAATTATATTTCATGTTAATGATAGATGACTATACCGGGATGACAGCTGTCAGTTTCCTGAAGAAAAAATCTGAAGCATTTGAGTGCTTTAATATCTACAAGGAGTTGGTTGAAAATGAAACTGATTTGAAAATAAAGTGTTTAAGATTAGATAATGGTGGAGAATTTACTTCCAAATTATTTCAGCAATACTGTGATGAAAATGGAATAAAAAGGCAATTTTCAACAACACGAACACCTCAGCAAAATGGAGTTGCTGAAAGAAAGAACATAACCGTACAGGAAATGGGTAGAACAATGTTGAAGGACTCAAAATTGGATGAAAAATTATGGGTTCAAGCAATTGATACGACAGTCTTCATTATCAACCGAAGTCTTCTCAGAAATAATTGCAACAAGACTCCATATGAATTATGGAAAGGAAAACCAGCTAATGTAAAATATTTCATAATCTTCGGAAGAAAATGTTATATCAAAAGAGAAGATCAAAATTTGGGTAAGTTTGAATCACGTGTTGATGAAGGTATCTTTGTTGGTTACTCATGCAAAAGAAAGGCCTATAAATGTTATAATCTAAGACGAAAATAGATAGTGGAGAGCATAAATGTTACATTTGACGAAGATGGTGTTCTAACGAATAATGATGAGGATCTAGAATCTTTGAAACTTGAGACAGAGGCTGAAAAAGACACAGAGAAAATTCTAGAACAAAAAACAACTATCAACCAGGAAGAAGTAAATAATGATCATCAAGATATACCAGAACAACAACAAGAAGCTCCTCCAAAGAGAACAAAATAATGGATTCAAAAGAACCATCCATCAAATCAAATCATTGGTGACATAAATGAAGGTCGACAACTTCGTTCATCACAACAAGCTCACATTGCTTTTCTAGCAACCTTTGAGCCTAGTAGTTTTGAGGAAGCCAACCAAAATGAACATTGGGTAGCAGCTATGAATGAAGAATTGGATCAAATCGAGAAGAATAACACCTGGGAATTAGTTCCACGACCAAAAGATAAAAATGTCATTCGGACTAAATGGGTGTTCAGGAACAAATTGAATGAAGATGGACAGGTTACCAGAAACAAAGCAAGATTGGTTTGCAAAGGCTATGCACAAGTGGAAGGAATCGATTTAGACGAAAAATTTGCACCAGTTTCCATAATGTAAGCCATCTGAATGTTTCTTGCCTATGCGTGTTCAAGAAAAATCAAAGTCTACCAAATGGATGTTAAGTCAGCATTTCTGAATGGCAAATTAGAAGAATAATTTTACATCGAACAACCTGAAGGTTTTCTACTATCAGAAAAATAAGACTATGTTTGCATGTTAAAGAAGGCTCTATGTCTCGAGCAGGCTCCGAGAGCATGGTATGCTCGTCTTGATGGATATCTATGTCAACAAGGGTTCAAGAAAGGTATTGTTGATAGAAATCTTTATGTACAAATAGATAAAGATAATTTAACAATCGTTGAGGTATATGTGGATGATATAATATTTGGTAGCAATGATGATCGACTAAGTAAGAACTTTTCTACAAATATGCAAAGTGATTTTGAGATGTCTTTACTTGGTGAGCTGACATACTTCTTAGGGCTTCAAATATCTCAGCAAGAGAAAGGAATATTTATATGTCAAGCCAAGTACATCAAGGAAATGCTCAAGAAATTCAAAATGGAAGATTGCAAACCCGTCCTTACTCCAATGGTAACATGTTGCAAATTGAGCATAGACGACTCATCTAAGGATGTGGATCAGAAGTTGTACAGATCTATGATTGGTAGTCTTCTATATGTAACAGCCTCTCGGCCAAATGTTATGCAAGCAGTTGGACAAGTAGCAAGATTCCAAGCAGCACCAAAAGAATCACATATTATTGCCGTCAAAAGAATTCTTCAATATCTAAAGGGCACAGAAGAATATGGCTTGTGGTATCCCAAGGGTAACAATCTCATTATTCAAGCCTTTACAGATGCAGATTGGGCAGGAAGCGTTGATGATCGTAAGAGTACTAGTGGAGCAGCATTCTATCTAGGTGGTTGTCTCGTATCATGGTTGAGCAAAAAGCAAACTTCAATCTCGTTATCTACAACGGAAGCAGAATACATTGCAGCAGCATCATGTTGTACTCAAGTCCTTTGGATGAAACAAACTTTGCAATATCTTCAAGTACAATTCAGTGAGCCTATTCCCATATTCTGTGACAACACTAGTGCCATCAGCATCTCCAAGAATCCTGTCATGCATTCAAAAACAAAACACATTCCGATCAAATATCATTTTGTTAGAGAACAAGTCGTTGAAAAGAATATCAAACTTGAGTATGTTGGTACAAAAGAAAAAATCGTTGATATCTTCACTAAAACTTTTCCTCGTGAAGCATTTGAATATCTTCGCTAGAAGATTTGGATTCTCCCAATTTCTCATTAGATTTTCCTTATTCATAATCTAAAGGGGGAGTGGAAGTGTGTCTGGGTCCCAAGATGATTGTGTGTCGGGAGAGTGGAAGTGTGTACGGAGTCCTTAGATGGTTGTGTGTCGGGGGAGTTACCCTTTTCCATTGATGTCAAAGGAGAAGAATGTTGTAGGAAGGTGTCATAGTCGCGGGGGAGTACTTGTGTTGCCATCAATGCCAAAGGGAGATTGTTGATCGACGGTTGTCATTGATGTCAACTAATGCTGAGGAGTTGCAATCTTGCATGGTAATTTTGACCTACCAAATTACTATATTTTGGGTCAAGAATATTTTTGATGGTTTCTACTTGTCGAGATGTTTCCATTGATATATGGCACGCCATGTAATTCTTCATGGTTTGAGAGATATTCATGTTTGAAGTTTGTAACCCAAGTTAGTGGGCTAAAACCCCATGGGGTTGTGGCATGAGTCATTGAAAAGTCAATAATTCATAATTTTTAAGCTCCTAAAATCCCTCCAATGTTCACTTGTTGAAGACCCTCTCAACCTAAGCATTTATATAAATTGTGATCCTCATATCCTCCTCATGTAGGGATTGGCTCCAAACGAGTCTTCGTGGAATTTGTGCTTAAATTTTTTTCTACGAAGGTTGAAGCTCCTGTAAAAATTTTAGATCAAGGTGCGAAATATTTTCAGAGATATGATCCGTGGAAGTCAGTATTTGTGCAGGCTCCTGAACTTCATCTCAAAGTATTTATCTTGGGAAAATCGTCATAACTATCTCTATGAGTATCAGATTGGAATTATGGAAAAAGTGGAAGATAGTACATGGACTGTAGTTTTTGCTGTATCAATTTCAGAGCCGAATGAAGAAACAATGACATGTGGCACGTCGTACAAGTTCGCTCTATTGAACTAGTCCCTAATTAGGTCATTATGAGAGATTGGGCATAAATATCTCTTGAAGAATCCAAATTGGATCAGACCTATGGAATTTGAAAGAAGACTTAGAGTAATACTACAAAACCAAAAATTACATATTGGGGAGATGAAATAACAGAGATACAAAAGATTCAATATCGAGATCCTAGAAGGCAAGAAAAAGCTAGATCATGTGTTGTCAAGGGCTGCAAAGGACCAGAATTTCTAGGGCAGCAAAGCAAAGCAAGGTGTAGAAGAGGGTAGCATGAAAAGAGAAACAATAAAGGTGCATAACATCAACAAGAAGTTCAACACATGAAGTCTTCAAGTGGGCAGCACAACATACAGTCATTGCAAAGGTATCATTGTACTAAGTCATTGTAAATGCATCATTGTAAAAATTGTACAAGTGTCTATCTACCAAGAGTTGAAGAGGTAGTGTCAGAGGCCGAGGATGATCATTAGGTGGTTGTGTATGTAACAACCCACACCCTAAGTTCCTACTTCCTAAATATTTAACTCATGGTTTAAATATAATATACAAACATAAAGAAAACAAACTTTAAAGAATAAATTAGAAAAGTTATTAAAGATTCAAAGCACCATGATTAAATCCATTCGAATTTGAATTTCATCTCATTAATACAACCCTATCCTCTGACATTTGAAATGACAGCTCTTTATCACCACCTTATCATCTTACATTTCGAATCACACCTCATTAATACAAACCTTATCCTCTTTCTTTTGAATAGCAGCTCTTTAAATACAACCTTATCATCTATCATTCAAATGACATCTCTTTCAAAACATTCATTTCTACATTTATGGAGGTCTTAGCTGGATGGTGTTGTGGTGGTGGGGCAGATTGCTATTTAAACAAGAAGATATGAAGGAGGAAGGGGTCCTTTTTCGGGGATGAAAAGGGGAGGAAGGCTGTTGTGATGAAATTGAGAAGGTTGCTGTGGTAAAATTTATCAAGAGTGGAAAGGAGACTCACTGTTCTCTGGATTCTGGGCACGGGGGCAGAGGAGGTGTCCTCTGGGTTTAGGATTAAAATCCTAAATTGGCTGGGAGGAACATTTTGTGTTCTGAAATCTGTCCGATCAGCTGGAAAGGAGTATCACGGTTCCAGGTATTCTGGTTTGGATCTCACCGTTTCCAGGTATTTCTCCTCTTAGGTCCAGTTAATTATTATGTTTCAGCATCAGCTAGTCATTGTGAATTAGCAAGTCATTGTGAAATTAATAGTAACATTCTTGTGATTTGTAAATTAAGTTAGAATCAACATTACTTTTTACGGATACCAATAGTGTTCAATACGATTTATTACCATTAATCGGTCTGTAAAATGATTCCTACATTCTTTATATTATTTGTTTAAAGGATAAATGTAGAAAATCTATAAAAATAATTGTAGCTTTCTTCGTATTGTTTGAATCACAAAAATAAAAATATTAATATTCATAGCAGGACAACAATGTATCTTGGTACAAAACTTTGAAAGCTTCAAAATAATTCATCATTCATTTTACTTTATACGAGAGAATGTTCTTGAAAACTGAACAACTAAATTGAATCTCCCTCGGCCCTTCTACATTGAGTACGACTCCCGTGCTTTGTTGTGAGGTTATGCTAAAAAATAAAAAATAATAATAATAAAAAAATAAAAAATAAAAAAAAAAATAAAAAAATAAGTGGGAATATTAGCCAGTATTTAAAACTGCTTTGCTTTATGGTATGGAGCAACATCATGTCAAAGAAAATTTTCGTGTTACGATTCATTAAACTAGTTGAAGGGATTAATCGTCCATGGTTATGTACTTGGGATGGTTCCCATATTAATTAGTAAATAGAGTGTGAGGGAATATACTTGTTGCTCAAAAGATATCAATATGTGAGAAGCAAACATGCGGATAAGATCTAAAAAAACTGAAAACGCTACGGTGCATAGAAAAGATTTATAGAGTTAAATCATAGAACTCTTCTTTAGGTGAAACCACTATATCTCTATCATTTGCATATATTTTGTAACATGGTGTGTGGTCTAATGTCCTTGCATTTATAATACATTCCATTCAAATACATACTTAACTAGTACCACATCAATGATGACGGTGTAACTTGACAAGAAATTAGAACCATAAGTTATGGTTTGCAGCAGCTTTCGAATAATTAAACAAAATAAAATATGTTGCGTGAATGGCAATTAACTAACTATAGGTGGGAATGTAGTTAGAAGAAATACAAAATAGAGCAGGGACCTTTTCTAAGCACTCATACTATTCAAAATTGTAGTTTATGAAATAAGGACAGACAGACCTTATCCACTTGTGACCTTGGGGTTCCTGTGGCTACTGCATGGTAACCTGAACACACTCCAAAATCTGTCTCATCTTCAATACAGCAGGTAAAATGCCAAAAGTTGTAACTAGTATGTTAAACATTTTATCCAGTTAGCATGTGGGTGGTCCGACGTTTTCTTGGGTATTATATTAAATTTTAGGTACAACAATATGGTCATGAACATCTATGAATGACACTAATCTTGTTTTATTATTTGTGTTTAACTGGCCAGGAGCCTTAGCATAAGTCTATATTCTTACGGAAGTTTATTGCTACCTTGCGGGCCTTGTTACATCAGAAAACCTAAATTGGATAAATACCAGGTTTCTGGTATTTTATGGAATAAATAGCAATTTATATATGTAGCAATTGTGGTTGACTTTGGGGTACTATGGGTCATATCCAATTGTTAAATATAAATGCACATTTTCGTATGTCCACATCTTGGTTATGGAACAGACACATATAAGCAAATCTATTGACTATCATGTTCATATCATTAATAGAAACTGCAAAATGCAGCTATGGAGCAAATTACAGATAAACAACGTCACATGAAAATGTGGTGTAACTATAGATATGAATGATCCTCGGATGTTTCCTTTTGAATTCTCAAGAATGTAGATAGATAGTTTATGTTGGGTGGTGATAAAAATAAACTTGGCATAAAACCAAAAACTACTACCTATCAAAAAACTCCTGCCCTAGATCATTTGTTGGATGCTAAAAAATATGATATACCTAGCTAAACTAATATATGCTATATAATAACAACAGATGATATTATCCATACACGGGGGATGTGTTCCTCGAACTGGGTATAAATTATAAATGCAGAACGTAACATCAATGCCACGCCCGGCCAACGTATGTTGTGTTAAGTATGTTCTGTGTCTTATATTTTACATGCTTTATGTGAGCTAATACCTAACCTAGGTTAGCTGGTGGGTGAATGAGTTGGGGTACCATATCTGAGAAATTATGGTGGTTTTAAGTATAACTTCACTAACTTACTCATACTAATCTGTATAGAATAAAGTTAATTGGAGGTAATGCTAATAACAAGACATCCTCCTTCTCTCTAGTTTGTTGGAATCTAAGCTAATGTCAATGTATTGGTAACATATTTGTTTTATATATCACATTATTGAACTTACCATGTTATATGCAATATTAGCCCAATCAACAACATTATTACTATCCTATTGATTCCTATGCTTAAATAAGTTACCGGCTTGTTCAAACATTATTGAATCACATGAATTGCTTAGCTTCAAATGCTTATTTAGAATTAACAGTTATGATATTCCATTACTTTGCAGTTGGTAGTATAATTTGACATGGGATTGCTAGTACAATGGGTTCTCATTAGTGTTACCTATTCTCTAAGCTTTGGTCTGAGTATGAGTCCCCACCATCTCATGTGACAAAAGGTGCAGCCATGTTCCATGGAATAGTGAGTGACTCTATCCTCTTAAGGACACTTAGTGGTATCAATAGTTTATAATTAAGCAAGTATCTACATAATAAATACGGATTAATGAACTTAAGTAACAAGTATGTTGAGTAATAACAAGGAGTGTACTAACCATAATCGAGGTAATTTGTCCTTTGGACGGGTGGACACTGGGATCTTACGCTGTGGAGTGTCACTTCATATCTAGTTCAGTTCAGGCCATATGCTTGGGTTTCGAGTACTCTAAGTTACGTGACAAAACTGCTTACACATTCACTAATTAATGCAGGCAAAATAGATATAATAGCAATCATAGGCTTGATAAAGGTGGGTCTGTTCATGCTTCTGTAAACATATAAGGAGGAGCTTCTTGCTTCTGCCCTGTTCTGGGTATACTTATTCATAGAAATAGCCATATGCTTTGTGGTGTTGAGCATGTAAGTTCTAGTAGTCCACATATTCATGGGGTCAGTAATTATTATATAAACTATGCTATCCAATAAATTCACATGGTTAACCTTTTATAAGCAGTGTCCAGCTATTTATTATGAAGGTTTATATAAATATTGTTACATAATAAGCTTGTGATAGTATTGTGCTAATATGGGTAGATAGAGTTCAATATTCTTTGTTAATACTTATCACTGGCAATTCATGAGTTTATTATTCTATGAAGGGTAAGACATAATCAAATACTAGCTATTGACTTTATGATAAAGTGTGACTTATTATTGGTCATCATGTGGAAATGGTCATAGCCCTGTCCATGAATTTGTAAACTTTATTTGGAATTATCTCTTAAAGACTGAATTTTTACTTAAGTACATGGATATATGCCAAAAACGGATGTTCCTTAATAAATAAGTACCGAATGTCTGTGTTGGCTTTACTAAGTGCAGAGTGCAACATGCCATATGTCATTTAAAATTATCATTTCGGAATACTAGACATTGAATACATATCTTATATTATGTGTGTGGTCTTATTATAACGGTATATTTGGAATGTGTGAAGATTATTATATCGGGTAACAATTTATTATGAACAATATAGATGCATGTCTTGTATTATTAAATACGGTGTTTACATTCTTACGGATAGTGCCACAAGTAATTACTTTAAAATACGGATTACGGAAACTAAATAGAGATAGCGAGGTCCCCCAGGCAGTTAGAGACTCACAAAGATTTCTGATAAGGTGTTAAGCACGAGTCCTATTAGGCAGGAGAGGGAGTGGAGGTGTTGCCCCACAATTTATCCTGGTCACGGTCATCGGGAGGCTGTGCAGGTGCGCTCCCCTGGGCAGTATTGACCAGTAGTACCAGGATGCCTGGTGGTCTCGGTGGCGTAATCGGCCAGTGTCCTTAAGGTCTATGAATGGACAGTGGCGGTACCACCAGCATAGTACATCGGGGACGGATAGGATGGGGTGGAAGAGATTATGAAGGATTAGGATGATTTTAGAATGGTTTGAGGCTGGTCAGAATGGGAAAGTAACAATTAATTGAGATACGCGCTGTTAATGAAAGTTTAATCTTAAAAATAAATGTCTACAATCACCCCTAATCTCTAAAAATACAATCATTGATGTGAGCACATGGACTACTTAGGAGCGAAAGTTTTCCGAAAGGAGGAAGTATGTATGCTTCACACCCTAAGTTCTCACCTAAATATTTAACTCATGGTTTTAAATATAATGTGAGCATAAAGAAAATAAACTTTAAAGAATAAATTGAAAAGTTCTTGAGAGTTACGACACCATGATTAAATCCATTGAAATTTAGTTTCATCTATTAATACAACCCTATCCTCATGTTTCAGAGCTATGAAATATTTTATCTTATGTGTCTTACGATTTAAGATCACCTCATTATTGCGTATGACATATATCTTTCATTTTAGATATTGACTCTTTAAATACAGCCATCATCATCATTTAAGGACAGCATCTTTCAGCCATTCATTTCATTTATGGAGGTCTTAGTGGATGGTGTTGTGGCGGTGGGGGGATTATATTAAGCTTGAAAGACTGAAAGGAAAGAAGATGCACCGAGAAGAAAAAAGAAAAAGGAGGAAGAAATTTGTTGTTCAGAAGAAATTAAGAAAGGTTGCGTAGTAAAATTATCAAGAGTGGAAAAAGGGCTACTTTATTCTGTGATTCAAACGAGGGCGGAAGGCCGTCCTAAGGTTTGGGGATTAAAATCCTACAAATTCGCTAAGAGGAACATTCTTTGTGTTCGTCTGTCCGATACGTTTTAGAAAGGTATCACGGTTCCAGTATTCGAATTTCGGATAATTTCAAAAAGGTGTTCTCCTCTTGGACTAAATTTAATTATTATGTTTAAGCATAAGCTAGTCTCTAAACACTGAATTAGCAATAAGCTGAATTATTTTGTGATTACCATAAATTAAGTTGGAAAATCATGTTAAATTAATATAGTCAATCCTACTTCCAGGCTATGCAAGGGCTAGGATAAGTCTTGCTATAAGATAATAAGGTGAACATGAAATTAGCAAATGGTTGGGGTTATGGTCTCATATGTGTGTTTTGCTAATTCTGTCATTTGTAGGCAAGGCCATTCCATATGTAGAAATTAATTTGTTTTATTCTTCTATAGGGTAGTAGGGTGGTGCTAGGCTGGTGCATGAAGTCACCAACAGGTACAAGCCTGTGAAAAATCTAGGGTGGCAGGGTGGTGCTAGGGTGAGTTGTAGCTCATTGGGTGTTGGGGCATCCGTTCAGTTGACTACTGAAGAATCTCGGGCGTTGGGGCGTCCATCCAGTGGGAGCTAGAGAAGAATGCTTTTCTAGATTCTAGGAAGTTGGAGCTTTATTTTCAATTGGAATTGAATATTAAAGAATTATTATAAAAGCATTCAGGTGGTTTTTGTCCCGGAGAGGGTTTCCACCTTAAAAACTGTGTGCATTTGTGTTCCTTTTGTTTACTGCTATCATTGTACAAACACTGATAATAATTGAAGATTAACTAATGCTCTAATTGAAAGGAACTCTGATTCACCCCCCCTCTCAGTATTTTCAACACTAACTCCTTATACCTCGACCTCGTTGGGGACATACACAAAAATATAGAGAAAGGGCAGACCACTCTGATACCACTGATCTGAATTTACACAAAAACAAAATGAAATACAGATTTAAAAGAAATGCAAAGCTCCAACGAAAATTGAACTCCAATTAATTAATAACAAATACTAAAAATTGTTTACATGCAGAATAGAAACAAACTAGCTCAGGCGATGGTAGCTTATCTCTAAAAAGATGTGTGTATGTTACATTCCTTTTTAACGTTGTTACAATGAGGCTCGAAGGCCTTTTTATTATGGAGAAACAAGGGAAAACCATAAACATCCAAAAACCTAACCCTAGGAGACAAAATGTCAAAATTTTGTGGGCCCTGTTGGGGTTAGTTGGTACATCAACTTCTCGGGGTCGTAACTTTGGCATACGATCTTCGTTTGACGTGTACGAAACCTCGTTAAAAATTACTATCTGAGGACAACAACTTTGGATTGCAAACCCTAGCCACAGGTTATGTGTTTGCTCATTTTCCAAAAAAGTGTTATTTATGGCCTCAAGACAACTCTGTAAGTTCAAGACCCAAAGACAACCAAAAATAGTAAATTGTGCAACAATTAAAGAAACTGAAAGAAAGAGTCTTGGGGTTCCAACTAGAATAGGTGGTTTGCCACCAATATCCACCTGGATCTGTCCTACCCCTTAGGAAGCAATGGTCCCCATTGCGTTGAGTGCCTCTATGAAATGGGGAACCTTTTGCTGAGCTTGGTCCCTGGTGAGCCACTTGCTTTGGTGCATGAGCTGGCCAATTTTGACAACTGGATAAAGTTGTATCCTTTGTTTGCGAGTGTTCTTGATTTGTATGTACAAAATCTGATCAGTTGTGGCCTACACAATGCAGCCTGGGTTGAGTTTTGTTGGTTTCAACTACTCAACAATGTCTGATGTGTCCAACAATGGTAGAAAGTATGGCCGAAGGCGGTCCACATTGAATAAGGGGTGCAAGCCATGGAATGGGGGGATACTGAGCTCAAAAGCATTGTCTCCCACAACCTTAGTGATGGTGTAAGGCTCGTGTTGACCACTAGAGTGGCACCTAATGATAATGTGAAGACTCCATGCCCAAGGATGAACCAAAAGACATTTGTACCATCAAATATCATCAGTTCAATAGATTTTTGAAGCTCTACTTCTATTTCTTATCGTTTTCTCTTGTACCCAGATTCCATGCCCTATGGGGAATTGTAATAAGTGATGCTAGTAATGATGAATTTGAGTCAGTATTAAGTCTGTAACAGGCCTAGGTAACTTGGGACCTTGCCAACAAGTGAATATTACTCTGGGAGGTTTTTTTTACTCGGTTAATTATCATCTCCCTATCAAGACTTAATAATTAATTGAGGTTTTTCCTCCAATTTTACCCCAAACCGGAGTACGGCTTGATGGTGAGGGTTTGGGTGAGTCCTACTGTCTAAAGTCAATGTATATTACCAACTAGATCACACAAATAAATTTGTGGAATTTGGTTAGGTCTAGGTAGTGAATTTTTAATTTTTTAGATTTCCCAAATGGATAGACAAAGCAATGAATTAAATGTTGGAATTTCGTTGTCATTGTTGTCAACCCAAGAAACAACTAGAAGAAGCCCCACTTTCATTGAGTAACTTGATTAGGAAAATCAATATTTCCGGGCTCAAGCTCATCTTCATTTGATTGTTCTTGTCATGCCTATTCCGACGATAGGGCGCACACCCCATAGCTTGATCCGAATTTATATAGGAATGAAATGAAATACAGATTTAAACAGAAACAGAGAACTACAACGAAAACCAAACTTGAATTAAATAATAGCAAATACTGAAAACTGTTTCCAAGCAAAATGGAAACAAACTAGCTCGAGCGATGGTAGCTTATCTCTAAGAAGAGATGTGTCGACTACATACCTTCTGAACTGTGTTACAATGAGGCTCGAAGGTCTTTTTATTATTGGGAAAAAAGGGAAAACCCTAAACGTCCAAAAACCTAACCCTAGGAGATGAAGTGGCAAACGTTTGTGGGCCTCGCTGGGGTTAGTTGGTACATCAAATTCCCGGGGTCATAAATTGGTATACGATCTCCATTTGACGGATACCTGGTTAGAAAGATCTATCCGAGGACCACAACTTTCGATTGCAAACATCTACCGCAAGCTATAGGTTTTTCCATTTTCCAAAAAAATGTTGTTTAGGGACTCAAAACGACTCTGGAAGTTCAAGACCCAAAAAAATGCCAAATATAGTAAATTGTGCTACAATTAAGGAAATTGAAAGAAAGAGTTTTGGGGGTCAAAATGGAATAGGCGGGTCGCCACCAATATCCACCTGGATTAGTCCTCATTCCTTAGGAGGAAATGGTCCCCATTGTGTTGAGTGCCTCCGTGAGACGGGGAAACTTTTGCTAAAATTGGTCCCTGGTGGGCCACTTGGCTGGGTGTCGGAGCTGGCTGGTGTTGGAGGGGTAAGTTTTTTCAGTTGCAGAAGAGGCAGCGTAGCAGATCAGAATAGCTGAATGACGCAGTTACTGCATAGCAGTAAGAGCTGGTGCATAAGCATTAGAAAATTTCTGAAAAACATAGTTGGGGATTTCTTGATCTCAGAGAATTTCTTACTCAAAGAAACTCAGTTGTTCCCATGCAACAACAAAAGAACTGACTTACTCCACAAGGAGTGTGTAAGTCAAGCTGAGTAGAGGGTTAGACCAAGGTATCGACAGCTGAGGAGATGGCTAGCAATGGACTGTGTGACCAAGATAGATTGGAGAGTGCCTCCAACTACGTTATCTGGAAATCAAGGATAGAATTTCTCCTTGATGAGCACGATCTGAAAGCCCTCATAGACAACACAGTTGCAGAACCTCTTGATGCAGCTCACCTGAGGCAGTTCAAGAAGAATATGGCTAGAGCCAAGCGATTGATCCTAGATGGAGTGAAAGATCATATCGTACCTCATATAGCAGCCAAAGCCACTGCTAGAGAAATGTGGGTAGGGATGGAAAAGCTGTACCAAGGATCTTTCAAGCAGCGGAAGATGTATCTTGAAGAGAAGATGCAGAATATCAAGATGAAGAAGGGAGAGCGTTTTGACTCATTCTTGTCTCAGATCCAGGAAAACCGAGATAAACTGCCTGCAGTAGGATCTGCTCCTAGAGACTCAGAGCTAGTAAGGCTCACACTGAACTCTGTTTCAGAGGATTATCAAGTCTTTGTCCAAAGTATATTGGGCAGAGAAAGGTTTCCAGGATGGGATGCAATGTGGACAGCATTACAGCAAGAGGAGTTGAGGAGAGATCTCCTAAAAATCCACTTGGAGGATGGCAGTAGCAGTTCAAAGGTCAAGGAGGAAGAGGATAACACTGCCCTTGTATCAAAAGGGCAACAGAAGCAGAAGAAGAAAGATCTATCCAAGATCAAGTGCTTCCGATGTGGGGAAATGGGGCATTATGCCACAAAATGTCCTCTTAAGAAAAAGGATAAAGAGGAGAAGGAAGATCCACATGCAGGAACTGCCATGATTGAGGCAGAAAAAGATTGTGCCATGTCAGCTCATATTTCGAAAGGAGAGAAGTGGGCTGACTTGGATTTGTAGAACCAGAATCTACAAGGAGGCGGGATCCTTGAGTATTTCTGAACTCTTGGATCACATTTGAGGTACGACAGCCTAAAGACAGTAGCAGGATGGACAGTTGCAGCAGAAGATGAGAAGACAGTGCAGTGGCTAGCAATACTAGAAGCCTAATCAGCGCAGAGAGGGAGCAACAGCATCCGCAGGAGCAGCAACAGTGCAATGCACACTGGTGGAACGCAGTGAAGAGCAGTGCTCACGCAATGCAGAAGCAACAACAGCGTAGTATTTTCAGAGAGCTAGTGTAGAAACTAGCAGCAGTCAGTCTTATTTTTAAGTTGCAGATTTACTTGTCCAATTTAGGATGTTTTTCTGTTGCAATTAGCAATAGTGCAGTAGCAGCGGAGATGAGTAGCAGTAGTAGTAGATGAGCAGCAGCAGCGCAGTGCACAGAGGGGTAGTGCAGTACAGAGTAGTGCTCACGCAATGCAGAGCAGTGCTCACGCAATGCAGAGCAGTGCTCACGTAGTGCAGCAACATGGTTGCAGAATTTAGAGGGAGTTGCAGTACAGTGGCAGTTGTTAGCAGCATGCAAAGTCAACAGCAGTACAGTTGCAACATTTTTGTGCAGTGTGGGTGGGCAGCATCAACAGTACAGCAACAGATGTTCCAGAAGTCAAATCAACAACACATTGAGGTGTTTTGCTAGAGCACTTTCCTCGCTAAGAGGGAGTATTGATTTATGGTAGCATCAGATGTGCTCTAGCCTTGTAACTTTGTATATAGGCTAAGACACATGTATTCCATAAAACCCAGAAATGGTTTTGGAAAATTCCACTTAGAGATGTTTAATTAAATTAATTAATCATTTTTTAATGTTTTCCTAAGTCTAAACTTAGGAAATTTGATTAATTAAAGTGTATTAATTAAATCAAGTGTGAATCTTCTAGATAAAGTCATGGATCACCTCCAGGTTAATCTTAGCCCTTCATTATGTTTTAATCCTGGCCGTTGAAGAGTCAACGAAAGATTATAAGGAGGAGGGTGAGGGGCCTATGGAAAGCACACTTGACACTTGAGCCATTGAGCATTTTCGAATTTGTGTGAGGAGACACAGCTTTTGATCAAGAACAAATCACTAGGGCTGGGTTTGCTAAGTGATTTGATTCATTGATCATATCCAGAGAGGGCAGAAGTAGAGATTGGTCAGGTGGACCAAGAATACATTTCAGAGTGAGGCACCATCTACGCAGGAGAGAGACAACGCAGTTTCTGGTAGAGGTGACATTGTTCTTGCAGAGAATTACGGAGAGCCAGCGCAGTGTCTCTTGGAGCCAGTCCGAAGAAAGCTAGAGGCTGGGGTTCTGAGCCAAGAGGTCTAAGATCCAGCTTTAGATCAGCCAGATCAACTGCAGAAAAGGGTGACACTGTTCCTCAAGCTTGCCTATGCAGGCTTACGCAGATCCAGCGTAAGCAATCACGCAAAGGTAGTGAGGGCATCATCAGCGGTGTTTTTGATCAGCCAGAGACCTGCTGAGTGAGGTATATCTCACAGTTACTTTTGCTGTCTAGATTTCTCTAAAGGGTTTGCCGGATGTTGGCACCCTAGTTGTATTCAAGATTCTTCTGCTTAATAATACAAACCCTCAGATCTGCTGCACCGGTTTTCCCAAGTTGGGTTTTTCCGGGGACTTAGTCCAAAAATAATTGTGTCAGTGTGGTTGTTTTTCATTGTATTTTGTTCAGATTGTTTCAACACTTAGATTTATTCCGCAACATTATGTGTGTAGACTGCTTCAGTAATTACTGCGATATTTCAATGTAATGAAATAATTATCAAAATAATAGAAGTAATTCAGATTTGTTGCAGTAGGAATCTAGATCTAGGATTTTTCACACAGAATCCATACATCCGTGGGTTCTATTGGAAATCAATTTTGTTTAAGTACTTGGCCCCCTTGAGTTGGTCTTGAAGGTCATCAATTCTCGGGATTGGATGCCTTTACCTGATAGTGATTTTATATAGTGCCCAACAATCAATACAGAGTTTCCATGTCCCATCCTTCTTCGGTACGAGTACAATTGGGCTCCCACAAGGTGAGGAACTTGGTCTGATGTGCCCTTTTTGTAGCAACTCCTGGATTTGCTGCTTGATTTCTTCATTTTTCAAAAGAGAGTGACGGTATGTCGACCCACTGGGTAAAGGTTTCCTGGGGTTTAGATCAATCGAATGCTTGACCTGACAGTGCAAAGGTGCCCTTGGGGTGAGGAGAAGATGTCCATGTCTTCTTCCACAACCTTATCCACTAGCTTTTGCTGCATGGAGGAACGCTTACCGGGGACGATGGATATGGCCAGGATCTTCCCCTTAGTTTGAGAGCAAATAAAAAAGAAAATAAATTTCTCGGTCTGGTAGATGATCTTACTTCATTGCTTAGTAGAGATCAAAGAAATGGTAGTAGGCGGAACTACCTCTGGTATCATGTATAACTTAATAACCAAACTAATAAAAACAGTGCGAGGCTTGGTCTGGTACAAAACATGACACTTTCACAAGTATGGTTGTCCTAATATTACATCACAAATTTTAAGAGGAGCAACATCACACAATACCTTATCCATGAAGGGCTTGATGTTGTAGGGCAGACGACATAGCTAGCTAATGTAGAGATCTCGCCCTTGGTAGAGCCATTCAATGGTGTACAACTGCGGGTCTGGTTTTTCTGATAGGCCCAAGCACTTCATGACCTCAGCTAAGATGAGGTTCTTTTGGTTCCCGTCGTCAACAATGAACTGCAGCGGAGAACCCTTCACCCACATCTGTGAGTGGAAGAGACGCTCCCCCTCCTCAGGATTTTCGAGCTCAATCTTCAGAACCTTGGTAGTGGCAACGATGGTGTTGGGCTCTGCATCAATAATTTTCTTCCCCTTGTCGAGTTTCAACTCATAGTCAGAACATGCATCTGACTCTGAAGTTTTTAGCTTGACCAAGAGTGACTGCTTGGCGCGACACTCATTTGTGTTGTGACTGGGGCTCTTTTGGAACTCACACCATTTCCTTATGTCCTTCGTCTTCGTGGTGCTATTCTTTGCTTGTGGCTTCGATGGGTTGTCTTGGGTCACCCCACCTTTTTTCTGTCCTTTGTTCTGAGTTTGTGGGTGGTGTATTTTCCCCGTTTTGGATTTGCAAATCCAAAGTCTCGCTTCTTATGTTTCGATTTCTGTTCGATATTGACAACATATCTGTATGCGGTGCCAAGCAAGGAGATGTCTAGGAACTCCATATCTACCTGGATGTATTTGTGCAGATAGCCCTGGTACTTGAGTATCAAATGTCGCTCAAAATCCTTGATACCTAACTTCGTGCGGAAGGTATGAAAAATATTTGTGAACTCCAGCACATCTTGGTCCCTTTCTTACCACAGTGTGGTCCATTTTATGTAATTATCTTCATAGCTCCCGACAGGGTAATGTTGTTGCTTGACGACGTCTCAGAAATAATTCCAAGTGGGTGTGGCTGAAAATAGTGAGGGTTCCTTCTCGTCCCTCAGTTCACATTGGTTTCCCACTAGTCCTTGAGGTGGGGGAAAGCATTGATCTTTTCCCTATTGGAAAAATTATAGACCGAAAAATATCCTTCCAGTAACCGTCTATCTACGACATCTGCATCTATCTGGAATTAAAATATGGGAATGTCAAAGTTAACTTGTTCCTTAAAGGGGGCAGTGCCTTCAAAGTGACTGCTGGATGAAGATGCATCGCTTGCTGATACTTGGCGAAGGAACTAGGAAGAGTTATCTATCTTCTCGTTCCCTTGTCACTCGAGTGCCTCTTCGAGCAACATTTTGGAAGGATCTCCTGCTTCCTCGTCTTTCTTTTCTTCCGCCATGGGAGGGCGCCAAGGTTGGCAAGACCGGTCTTGCAAGGGCTCATCCTCTTCAAGTCCTAACTCCTTATACCTCGACCTCGTTAGGAACATACACAAAAATACAGAGAAAGAGCAGATCACTCTGATACCACTGATCTGAATTTACACAGAAACGAAATGTAATACAGATTTAAACAGAAATGCAAAGCTCCAATGAAAATTGAACTCCAATTAATTAATAACAAATACTAAAAATTGTTTACATGCAGAATATAAACAAACTAGCTCGGGTGATGGTAGCTTATCTCTAAGAAGATATGTGTATGTTACATTCCTTCTTAAATTTGTTACAATGAGGCTCAAAGGCCTTTTTATTGTTGAGAAACAAGGAAAAACCATAATCATCCAAAAACCTAACCCTAGGAGACGAAGCGTCAAAATTTTGTGGGCCCCGTTTGTTGATCAACGGTTGTCATTGATGTCAACCCAAGCAGCACCAGGGGCTACCCCAATATTGCATGGGAATTTTGACCTATGAAATTAATATATTCTGGGTCAAGAATGATTTTGATGGTTTCTACTTATCGAGATGTTTCCGTTGATATATGGCACGCCACATAATTCTTCACGGTTTGAGAGATATTCATGTTTGAAGTTTGTACCCCCAGTTAGTGGGCTAAAACCCCATGGGGTTGTGGCATGGGTCATTGAAAAGTCATAATTAATATTTTTTAAGCTCCTAAAATCCCTCCCATGTTCACTTGTTGAAGCCCTTCTCAACCTAAGAATTTATATAAATTGCGATCCTCATTTCCTCCTTATGCAAGGGATTTCACCATCTGAAACAGGTCAATGTGGAATTTTCACTCTAAATTTTTTTCTATGACGGTTCAGAATCTAAAATTTTTATGAGGCGAAGCTGAAATCCTGAGGAAGCTTCTGTAAAAATTTCAGATCAAGGTGCGAAATATTTTTGGAGATATGATCTGTGGAAGTCAGGGTTTTTCCAGGCTCCTGAAATTCATCTCAAAGAAGTGACCTTGGTAAATTCGTCATAACTCTCTCTCCGAGTATTGATTGGAATTTGCAAAAGTGGCAGATAGTGCATGGATTCTAGTTTGCGCTCAATAAATTTCAGAGCCGAATGAAGAAACACTGACACGTGGCACACCATACAAGTTTTCTCTACTGAACTAGCCCATAATTAGGGCATTATGAGAGATTGGGCATAAATCTCCCTTGAAGAATCTAAATTAGGTCAGACCTGTCACATTGGAAAGAAGATTCAAAGTACTACTACAGGATAGAAAATCACATATTGGAGATCTGAAATAACAGAGATACACCAGATTCAATATTGAGCTCCTATAAGGCAAGAAAAAGCTAGATCATTGTGTTGTCAAGGGCTGCAAAGGACCAGAATTTCTAGGGCAGCAAAGCAAAGCAAGGTGCAAAAAATGGTAGCATGACAAGAGCAACAACCAAGGTGAAAAACAGCAGCAAGAAGTTCATCACATGAAGTCTTCAAGTGGGCAGCATTGCATACAGTCACTGTAAAGGTATCATTGTACTAAGTCATTGTAAATACATTATTGTAAAAATTGTACTAGTGTCTATCTGCCAAGAGTTGAAGAGGCAGTGTCGGGAGGTCTAGGATCATAATTAGGTGGTTGTGTCATAGTTGGGGTTATGGTCTAGTGTGTCTTATTCTTCTACATCATTCTATATCATTGTAAAGTGGACCATTTTCCCTGGTATGGGAGTCCATTCTTCTTTTATTCTTCTATAGGGTGCTAGGGTGAGTTGTAGCTCATTGGGTGTTGGGGCACTGTCTAGCTAACTACTAAAGAATCTCGTGCTGAGCCATTAAAAACATCGGAGTCGGGAGAAGAATGTTCAAATGTTTTTCTATATTCTAGGAAGTTGGAGCTTTATTTTCAATTGGAGTTGAATATTAAAGAATTATTAGAAAAGCATTAGGTGGTTTTTGTCCTGGAGTGGGTTTCCACCTTAAAAACTGTGTGCATTTGTGTTCCTCTTGTTTGCTGCTATCATTGTACAAACACTAATAATAATTAAAGATCAACTAATGCTCTAATTGAAAGGAACACTGATTCACCCCCCCTCTCATTATTTCCAACACCATTGGGGTTAGTTGGTACATCAACTTCTCGGGGTCGTAACTTTGGCATACGATATTCACTTGACGCGTACGATACCTCGTTAGAAATATCTATCTAAGGACAACAACTTTGGACTGCAAACCCCAACCATGGGTTATGTGTTTGCCCATTTTCCAAAAAAGTGTCTTTTATGGCCTCAAAACAACTCCGTAAGTTAAGGACCCAGAAAACAACCAAAAATAGTAAATTGTGCAACAATTAAAGAAACTAAAAGAAAGAGCCTTGGGGTTCCAACTAGAATAGGTGGTTGGCCAACAATATCCACCTAGATCTGTCCTACCCCTTAGGAAACAATGGTCCCCATTGTGTTGAGTGCCTCTATGAAATGGGGAAACTTTTGTTGAGCTTGGTCCCTTGTGAGCCACTTGCTTTGGTGCATGAGTTGGCCAACTTTGACAACTCGATTAAGTTGTATCCTTTGTTTGTGAGTGTTTTTGATTTGTGTGTACATAATCTGATCAGTTGTGGCCTGCTCAATGCAGTCTGGGTTGAGTTTTGTTGGTGTCAACTACTCAACAATGTCTAATGTGTCCAACAATGGTGGAAATTATGGCCAAAGGTAGTCCACATTGAATAAGGGGTGCAAGCCATGGAATGGGGGGATACTAAGCTCAAAAGCATTGTATCCCACAACCTTAGTGATGGTGTAAGGCCCGTATTGACCACTGGAGTGGAACCTGATGATAATGTGAAGACTCCATTCCCAAGGATGAACCATAAGACATTTGTACCATCAAATATCATCAGATATCATCAGTTCAACAAAGTTTTTAAACTCTACTTCTACTTATCATTTTCTCTTGTACCCAGATTCCACGCCCTACGGGGAATTGTAATAAGTGATGCTAGTAATGATGAATTTGAGTCAGAATTGAGTCTGTAACAGGCCTAGGTAACTTGGGACCTTGCAAACAAGTGAATATTATTCTGGGAGGTTTTTTTTACTCGGTTAATTATCATCTCCCTATCAGGACTTAATAATTAATTGAGTTTTTTCCTCCAATTTTACCCCAAAGACGGAGTACGGCTTGATGGTGAGGCCTTGGGTGAGTCCTAGCGTCTAGAGTCAATGTATATTACCATACTAGATCACACAAAATTTTTTGTTGAAATTGGTTAGGTCTAGGTAGTGATTTTTTATTTTTTTAGATTTCCCGCAAGTCGAAAATTGCAATAAAAAATTGTAATTGAATTTAATAAGTGTTTCCTAGAGAAGTTGTATGGGGTACGAATAATCAAAATTACACCTTTCACCCTCAACTTTCTACTATGACACACTTTGAGGGGTTAAAAATGTGTTTTGAACCCTCTAAACCCATTTTTCCTAAGTTTAGTGGGAAATCTGGCAATTAGTTAAGCCAAAAATTAAATAAATGGAGAAAAATAAATATCCACACATGCTATGTAATATTCCCAATTAGAAAATAGCTAATTGGAAATATTAATTTAGACTATTTTTCCTTCATAGAGTTAAAATATAAATAAATTGGGTGAAGGAACACTTAGCTCACACTTAGGATAAAAATATTTCTTAAAGTCACTTAAGAGACATGTCTATTTGGCAACGTGGGGCCTAGTGGTCAAGTGGCAGCGTAGGAAATGGAGCAACGTAGGCAGCGTGGGGCCCAGCCAGCGCAGAGTGCATTGGACAGTGTGGGCCAAGGGAGACAGCGCAGTGATTGGTGGGGCCTAGGTGAGGGAAAGGCTCACCAAGCATAAAAGGAGGAGGGGTCTCCTCATTCTCATTCATTCTGATTATGCATCTTTGAGATTTTTCTTCTGACATTTAGCATGCTTGCTATTTAGCAAAGTCTGCACGTATTGTTCAGTACATCGGGTGTCTCCGTTCGGAGATCCCAACCTCAGCCCCGGGGGACTTCGAGTGCCTGCTCGGGTGAGGAATTTCATCCTTGTTTTGCCGGAGGGAGTTGCAGCTACCACAGGAGGAGCATCCACTCAGAGAGATAGCGCAGTCAGTGAGAGAGAGGACGCAGTCTGGTGAGGAGGTAGTTCCAGATTAGGGGTTAGTTGGTGGTTTCAGCCCAGGATAGTGGGTAAGGGGCCAACCCTTCCCTATTCCAGCGTTTTAGAGGAGTTAGGGGCCATATTTTGGAGCATATCATTCAGAGCCAGCGTCCCTCCTTGACAAATAGCGTAGTGCCTCAAGGGAGCCATTTTCGGGGGTCGGCCATTTGGGAAAAGCTTTCTGGGCTTTTCTGGGTATTGGGAGTAGAAGCCATTCCCGAAGTTTCAGAATTTTCCGAGGTGGGGAGCAGCCCCAAAGATTTAGTTCGTTTCAGCAGTAGCAGCAGCACAGTGGCAGTGCCAGCAGCTTGGAGATAACGCAGTCTTGAGTTAGCAGCCATTCCGAGTCCCATTCTGAGAGTATTTCTACGCTTGCCTAGTGTAAGCCAAGGTGCCATCATTCTGATTACCTTTGTACTCATTTTCTATCTTTTAGTATTAATAAAATGGCTTAGCGTTATCCATATTGGTTATTGTTCGTGTGATATCTCTCTAGTTGCTGTTTGTCTATGTTTATGTGCTTTATATTGTTGTTTATTTCTACTTGGAATATTACAGTGGTATCAGAGCTCATAGACTTGGCTCAGCCTGTCGAGAAGATTGTCTATGACACCTTCAGGGAAACCATACTTTTGTTACCATACATCACTTACCGGAGGAGAAAATATAAAGACCAAGAGTGGAGGTTAGAGCTCACCTTCGGGAAAGTTGACAGCGTTCCAGTGGTGGACGCAGAGGAAGAGGAACCAATGGCGGAGGACAAAAATGCCGATAAGGAGTTTGGGGAACTTCTCCTCAAATCAGTACAGGATTTGTCGAGACGGATAGAGGATATGGGGCAGAGATTCACAACATAGTCTAGACATCGCGAGACCCCAAGGGGTTTCCATGTTGGAGAGGGCTCAGGCACATCTCATCATTTACAGGAGCACCCCACAGCACAGCAGATGGCATCACACACACCCCCCCATTCCACGATGCCTACATTTCTTGCCGCAGACATTGGGGCAGAAGCATAGCATGAGCAGGAGCCAGCACACATGGGGGATTATTTTGTTGAGTACCAGTCATATGGTCAGGAGTTCAGAGATGCCCTCACTTTCCACGATTTTGTTCAGCTTAAGTGGGACAGCAAACCCCGAAACCATCATAGGGGGAACAGGCATTCACATGACAGGGACTTGCAGTGCACAGTGGGCAGATTCCATTTATCGACATTTGATGGATCATCCAAGTGCTCGGCAAAAGCTTGGGTGGAGAAGCTGGATATATATTTCCAGCTTAATCAGATGGCAGAGCTAGAGGCCATCAAAGTGGTAGCGCTGCACCTAGAGGGCGAGGCCCAGGATTGGTGGTTTCACGGGATGGTTACGCTGGGGCACTCGAGAGTGACAACATATGCCGAGTTTACGCGGAGGTTGGTGGAGCGTTTTGATCGGAGGGATCCAGAGGAGCATTTTGTTGAGCTAACAAAGCTCAAGCAGACCGGGAGGCCGGACACATACATATCAGAGTTTTTGAGACTCTCCGTGATGGTACCAGATCTATCCATCGCTCGTATGATTTATATGTTCATAGATGGATTGGCAGAGCCTCTACGGGGATTAGTCAGATCGACGAGGCCCGCGACACTCCATGATGCAATTGAGAGGACTCGGGATTTGCAGGATGCACTTCCCAGGACTAGAGCTCCTTTTCCCTAGAGATCGACATTCCAGCCGAAGGGAAAGGACGAGAGGGTTCCACCTGCCAAGGGGAACCAGAGTAGAGGGTTTGGAGATGGTGAGGACAGGAGAGACCTGAAGCGGAAGAGATTGTGCTTCACGTGCCAGGAGCCATGGGCACAAGGACACTGTTGTGCCACGGGGAAGGCACATTACATCAAGGTATTCTCCTATAGTAGTGGGGAAGAAGATGAGTATGAGGATGTGGAGGCTAGAGATAGCAGTACAGCGCAGAGAGGGGATCATCTGCCACCTCCACCACCTGGAGCAGGAGGTGCAGCTTTTGCACCTACCGAGGGAGCCCTTGCAGCCTTGCGGGGAGTTCCCAAGTACTTGACATTGCGTGTCCGAGGTACAGTATGAGGGCAGCGTGTGTCGGTGTTGGTAGACAGTGGGGCTACGCACAATTTCATAGATGCTCAACTGGTAGAGCGGAGGGGCATACAAATAGACTTTTGATGGATTTTCGGTGTTGGTTCCAGGGGACCGGAACATGCAGTGTGCCAGGTATGTGCTAGCCTTGGTAGTGACGATGGGGACATACACCCTAACAGATCATTTCTTCATAGTGGACATTCTGGACACCAACGTGATACTGGGGGTACAGTGGCTTATCACATTGGGGAAGGTCACCACTGACTGGGAGACCTTGGAGATGGAGTGGACGGATAAGAAGACTGGGAGGCATGAGAAGATTCGGGGGATGCACACCTACCCACCACAGACAGTTTCAGCACACCGGATGGAGGCAGATTTCCGGAAGGGGGACAAGAGTGGGCAGTGGAACTGCGTGTGTCGGAGGCAGGATCTACAGGGCAGGCCGTACACCCAGATGTACAATCCATTCTTGACAAGTACGCTACGATCTTTGGGGAGATACCACTAGGACAACCACCAGATTGAGGGTTAGAGCACACTATTGAGCTGGAGTAGGGTATCTAGGTTGTTTTCACTACACCGTATAGGCACCCCAAGGCCTATCTGGATGAGATTGAGAGGGCTATCCATGAGCTCTTAGCTCTTGGACACATCCGTCCTAGCACCAGCCCCTTTGCTTCTTCAGTAGTGATGGTGAAGAAGAAGGACGACACGTTGAGGATGTGCATTGATCACAGGGCCCTGAACAAGAAGATCATGAAGAACCGGTACCCCATCCCACGGATTGATGTGTTGATGGATGAGCTGAGGGGGGGCAAGTTCTTCTCAAAGATTGATTTGAGATGTGGGTACCATCAGATTCGCGTGAGGGAGCAGGACATTCCCAAGACCGCTTTCCGGTGTCATTACGACCATTTTGAGTTTTTGGTGATGCCTTTTGGGCTAACCAATGCCCCAGCCACTTTCCAGTCGTGCATGAATCACATCTTCCGCAGTCACTTGAGGAAGTGTGTGCTAGTGTTTTTTGACGACATATTGATCTACAACAGAACATGGGAGGAGCACCTCCAACATATAGAGGCTGTATTGCGCATTTTGGAAGAGCATCAAGTTTATGCTAAGCTCTCCAAGTGCGAGTTTGGGTTGATCGAGATGCTCTACTTGGGGCACATCATCGGGGTGGATGGAGTAAAGGTCCACGAGGAGAAGATCAGGGCCATCAGGGAATGGACGGAGCCGATGAATGTGATGGAACTTCAGGGATTTGTGGGGATCTGCACCTACTACCGAAAGTTCATCAAGGGATTTTCCCAACTTGCTGCACCCCTTACAGTTCTCACCAAGAAAGGGGCATTCAGTTGGACGGATATGGCGCAGAGGGATTTTGATAGGCTCAAGGAGGTGATGAGCAGTTGTCCAGTGTTAGCATTGCCATATTTTATACAGCCCTTTATGTTGGAGTGTGATGCATCAGGGGAGGGGATAGGTGCAGTGTTGATGCAGGGAGGCCACCCCATAGCTTTCGAGAGCCGGAAGCTATTGCCACATGAGAGGTTGTATGCGATATACGACAAGGAGATGTTGGCCATCATGCATGCATTGGCCAAGATTCGTCAGTACCCGGTAGGGAACAGATTCAGAGTGAGGACGGATCACAATAACCTCTGATTCTTTTTAAAGCAGAAACAGTTGCAGGAGAGGCAGCGGAATTGCGTCAGCAAGATCTAGGCTTATGACTTTGACATCAAGTATGTCAAGGGGAAGAACAACATTGTGGCAGACACACTTTCCTGCAGACCGGCAGCGTTGTCATTGATGAGTTTGGACACAGACTGGAGAGCTCGACTGTTAGTAGAGTACTCCAAGGACCGTTTTGCTTGTGAGATTTTGGATGGACAGGTGACAGATAACAGGTACAGAGTGATGGACGAGGTGATCTATTACAGGGACAAGATATTCTTGACTGAGGGCTTCCAGCTCAAGAAGAAGATATTGCACGCCTCGCATGATTCTCCATTATCGGGCCACCAGGGGTTTACCAAAACCTATAGGGCCATCAGGGAAAGGTTCTCTTGGAAGGGCCTCAAGGAGGACGTGCTTCAATATGTCAGGGAGTGCGAGGTTCGCCAGTGTAACAAAGGAGATATGAACCATCCGGCAGGATTATTGCAGCCTCTTCCCATACCTGAGGTGAAATGGGAGAGTATCTCGATGGACTTCATTACAGGGTTGCCCACGGTACAGGGCAAGGATTGCATATTTGTAGTCGTTGATCGACTGACTAAATATGCTCATTTTTTCGCCATATCGGCACATTACATTGCAGCACAGGTAGCAGAGTTGTTCTTCAGGGACGTTTTCAGATTGCATGGTCTCCTGAAGACCATTGTCAGTGACAGGGACAGCCGCTTCATGGGCCGATTTTGGAAGGAGCTTTTTCATTTGGTGGGCACTAAGTTGACACCGAGTACTAGTTTCCAAGTGGCTGGAGGGCTACTTGCATAACTATATCAGCGGGCAACAGAAGGCATGGTTGAGATGGTTGCACTTGGGGGAGTACTGCTACAACAACACTCATCATATGTCCATTGGTATGTCTCCGTTTTATGCATTGTATGGATATCATGCTTTATCTTTTGCTGACATGATGTTTGGAGCTAGCAAGACTCCTAGAGCCAAGGATTGGATCCAAGAGAGTCAGGATATACTCCGAGCTCTCAAGGATAACGTGGCTACAACGCAGAACCAACAGAAGTTCTACGCCGACAGGGGACGAGTTGAGAGGCAGTTTGAGGTAGGTGACTTGGTTTATCTACGCTTGCAGCCATATCGGCAGTCCACGCTGAAGCAGAATGGGGCTGAAAAGCTCAAGCCTCGCTTCTATGGATCGTACAGGGTGATACGCAGAATAGGACAGGTTGCATATGAGTTGGAGCTACCCAAGGGTAGCAAGATTCATAATGTTTTTCACGTATCATGCCTGAAGAAGGCACTGGGGCAGCAGGCGACTGCGACAGAGAAGCTTCCACCCACAGATGATGAGGGGCACTTGGTGCTACAGCTGGAGGCCATTATTGACACTAGGGAGAGGCAGCTATGGAGCAGGATAGTCAAGAAGTACCTAGTGAGGTGGAGAAATTTACCGGATGAGGATGCCACCTAGGAGAGTGAGAAGATTCTGCAACATCCATCATTACAGTTGCTTGAGGATAAGCAACGTTTTGCCGAGGGAGACTGTAATGTTCCCAATTAGCAAATAGCTAATTGGAAATATTAATTTTGACTATTTTGCCTTAATAGAGTTAAAATATAAATAAAGTGGGTGAAGGAACACTTAGCTCACACTTAGGATAAAAATATTTTCTAAACTCACTTAAGAGACATGTCTATTGGGCAACGTGGGGCCTAGTGGTCAAGTGGTAGCGTAGGAAATGGAGCAGCGTAGGCAGCGTGGGGCCCAACCAACGCAGAGTGAGTTGGACAACATGGGCCAAGGGAGACAGCGCAGAGATTGGTGAGGCCTAGGTGAGGGAAAGGCTCACCAAGCATAAAAGGAGCAGGGGTCTCCTCATTCTCATTCATTCTGATTATGCATCTTTGAGATTTGTCTTCTGACATTGAGCACACTTGCTGTTTAGAAAAGTCTGCACGTACTGTTCAGTACATTGGGTGTCTCCGTTCGGAGATCCCAACCTCAGCCCCGAGGGACTTCGAGTGCCTGCTCGAGTGAGGAATTTCATCCTTGTTTTGCTGGAGGGAGTTGCAGCTACCACAGGAGGAGCATCCACTCAGAGAGACAGTGCAGTCAGTGAGAGGGAGGACGTAGTCTTGTGAGGAGGTAGTTCCGGATTGGGGGTTAGTTGGTGGTTTCAGCCCGGGATAGTGGGTAAGGGGCCAGCCCTTCCCTATTCCAGCGTTTTGGAGGAGTTAGGGGCCATATTTTGGAGCAAATCATTCAGAGCCAGCGTCCCTCCTTGAGGAATAGCGTAGTGCCTCAAGGGAGCCATTTTCGGGGGTCGGCCATTTAAGAAAAGCTTTCTGGGCTTTTCTGGGTATTGGGAGTAGAGGCCATTCCCAAAGTTTCAGAATTTTCCGAGGTGGGGAGCAGCCCCAAACAGTCAGTTCATTTCAGCAGTAGCAGCAGCACAGTGGCAGTGCCAGCAGCTTGGAGATAACGCAGTCTTGAGTTAGCAGCCATTTTGAGTCCCATTCTGAGAGTATTTCTATGCTTGCCTAGTGCAAGCCAAGGTGCCATCATTTTGATCACCTTTGTACTCATTTTCTATCTTTCGGTATTAATAAAATGGCTCAGCGTTCTCCATATTGGTTATTGTTCATGTGATATCTCTCTAGTTGTTGTTTGTCTATGTTTATGTGCTTTATATTGCTGTTTATTTCTACTTGGAATATTACATGCTAACTGAGGTGCAAATGAGGTGGAAAATTATGGAGGAGTTAAAGTGAAGTCCCAAGGTGATGTGGACTCCTAAAATCAAAGAAAAGACATGTGCTCAAATAAAATTGAATTTTTGGCATTAAATGAGAGCTGCTTACTTGGAAATTCGAATTTGTGAAGTTAGTGCATATTTGGGAGGATTTGGGAGAATATTTGGTGGAGATGTTTGTGGAAAATTGTCCCCACATGGGTTATCACCCATATACACTTGTCATTCCATCATAAAATTCGAATTTGGCACATAAGGGAAGAAGAAAATGATGTCCACTTGCCAGAATCCGATTTTTACACTTGGCTGTGGAGCTCTACATGTCAAATTTGAATTTGCCTTGTGATCGCCTCCCTCTCACCACTTGGCATTTGGTTCTTCATTGGGATTTGCTCCCAACTTTCTATAGAATGGAGCCATGGGCTCTCATATTGTATCGTTGTTTACTAGCTATTATGCTTGCGGAAGCGCTACTGCCTCGTACACTTTTAGAAATATCAATAAAGACTTCGGGGTTTCATTCATGAGGTGTTCCTCCTTTTGGAGTGTGATGAATTGTTGATCATTGTTATAATTCCTTTTACTCATGCTTTGATCTAGTTATTTCCATATGCTCTTGTAGATTTGTTAATGTAGAGCTATCTTACATTGACATTTGATTTAGAAGTATGCTCTAGGTATAGAATGCTCTAGTTGGTTTCAAATAAATCTCTAGAGTTTCTTATCATTGTTTATTACTAAATCTATATGGAACTAATTCTTGATTGAAGTTTTGTACAGAGACATCTTGTTGGGATCAAAGAAGCAAGTGTTGGGGAAATTCTTTGGAGAGACCAACCCACTCTTGATACATTCTCAAAGGAGCTCTCATTTGTTCTTTGAGCCTTCATAGTCTTATCTTACAAAGTGGTTTTGCAGGGGTTTTGGGGCATAGTTTGTACATGAGATGAGTACTTCTAAATTTAAATATCTTTTAAAACATTGTACTTCATTGCTTTCATTTTCTATCTAAGAGCTTGAAAATGACTAAGCAAAGAGGAGAGTTTACTCGAACTCTTTGGCTTAGCCCTTTGTAAATTGTTGTGCAATATTTTGTAATTTTATCTGTCTAATATTGGGTTGGTTTTGTAGCCCTCTTTCTCTAACTTGTTTACTTGTAGCAACTTGTGCGATTCACTTTGAAGAATTACTAACAAGTTGTCGCAGGACCTTTTGGCTCCGAATTTCAAATGAGGAAGATAACTCTCTTCTTTGGTTGTGGACATAGAAGAGACTTAGTTTCTCTTCTTCTATTGTAAAATCTAAATTCTTTTGAGTCTTTTATTTCAGAAATTCTCATCAAGAAAAAATCTATGGTCTCAAATTTTTATTTGTAAAGACTTTCTTTGGTTTAGAGGAGGCCTCATGGTCATTTCCCTCTTGTAAGGCTAATAAAATTTCTGATTTTGGGAGTGTGGGTTTTACCCTTTGGCATCTCCAGCTCTCCAAATTTTGGAGAAGACTTGTGTTTTGAGTTATTAATTTTTTCTCACTTACATGCATCTCATTTTAATTGACTAATTAACCTAGCCGTGCATTACACTCATTTTGCATGCACTTTAATTTAATTTGCTACAAGTTTCAAGTCTTTTCACTTTCATAGCAAGTTCAAACTTTGGCATGCATGCAATTTTAATTTGAATCCAATTTGTCATGAATCTTGTTCCAAATCTACTTATGATTTACCTTTAATTACATCTTGATCTTACATGCAGAAAGTATTTGACCAAGATTTCTCCATAAAATAACATTCTATTTCATGTCAAGCAAGTACATTTCAAGTTAAAGTTAATTTTCATGTTTGGTTAGTTCACTTACATGCCTCAAGCAACCACTAAAATTTTACCTACAACATAAGTTGGTTGAATAGACATTTTAGGGACCCTCTATTTCTCTATTGACTCCTCACTGTGAGATCCATATCTTTGAGCGAGGGTGAGGTTTGAGGATTGAAGAGTTGAATTGTAATCTTGCTTTAGAACTAATTAATAAAATAAACCAAGAGCATTTTTCATCACATTTACCTTGCAAATTCTAAATTTTTTCTTCTTGATGGTTTAGAGTCTCACATGCAACATCATTTCTTATTTTCAAGAAGCATTTCTTTGATGCAAGTATTTTAATCTCTTTTGCAACAAGTTTAGTTTAATTTTCTTGTACTTGGAACATTGTCTACTTTAGCAAGCTCCATTTCATGATCATCATGTTCATGAATGGTTGATGAGTCTCATTTCCTTTTCAAGTACTCTTATTTCATGTTGCAAGGATAATTGCATGTTGGTTTAACCTTCAAGTCTTTTTATCATCTTGTTTATATTTATATCACTAATTGTAAGTGTTTTAGCAAGATATATTCACATGCTTTGATTCATCAATTTGTTTATTTTAAAAAGCATTTGTGTGTTTTGTCTTGTGCTAACAGTTTCTTGATTCATTTTCAAGATTACATTTGTTTTTTATTTAATTTAAATTTTTTTTATTTTAGAGCAATACTTTGAAGGCACTAGTCTTTCATATGTTTCATGCTTATTTTATGTATTGATGGTTATTGTTCATATCATTTTTGCTTATAAATCTTAAGAAGTAATCTATTTAACTCTAACAACTCTCCTAGAAAACTCACATCTTTTAACTTAGTTTTCCATTTAGGAACCACCCCACATAGCTAATCTAGGAGATAGCCTAAATGGAGAGAGTCGGGATTAGTGTGACACCCCCTTCTCTGAGTTCCTTGCCACCAACCACACCTTGTGGGGTTAAAGGCTTTTCCCGCTAACTGTAGGTGGAAAGCGATAACAACCCATATTGGAGTGGTCAAAGCTTTTGATGGGTTCTAGCAAGGCATTCTTTTTGGAAATGCAACCAAAGTTTGTCACCCACCTCAAACTTATGTGGCACCTGATGTTGATCATGTTGTTGTTTGTCCTTGCCATTGGCTTTATCCAAGGTGTCATGAACTTTCTGGTAGATGTGTTATGTTTGTAGCAACTCCTGGATCTGCTGCTTGATTTCTTTGTTTTCCAAAAGAGAGCTAAGGTATATCGGCCCATTGGGTAGAGGTGCCTCGGGGGTTAGATCGATCGAATGCTTGACCTGGAAGTGCAAAGGTATCCTTGTGGGTGAGGAGAAGATGTCCCTGTATTCTTCCATGAACTTATCTACCTGCTTTTGCTGCGTGGAGGAGCCATTCTTGAGGTCCACGGATGTGGCCACGATGTTCCCCTTACTTTGAGAGCGAATCAGAAAGAAAACAAATTTCCCGGTCTGGGAGATGATCTTACTGCATTGCTTAGAAGAGATCAAAGAAATGGTGGTTGGCAGAACTAAAATTGACACCAATAGATGCACACTCACAATAAAATTAACACCAATATTTTTGGACAATAGTCCCTAGATAAACTACAAAGGGAAAATCAGCGCAATAGATGAGGGTTTATTTTTATTATGTAGTAGCAAAATTTGAGTACATTATCTAGATGCCCAAACTAACAATCCTCATGAAATTAATATAGCCAAAATATTTGTGAGACAATTTGTCTCACCCAACAACTGATCCTGCTCCAAATTTGGCTTTGTTTCGGCCACTCAAATGCCCATGCGCAAGTCTTGCGTAGGCCCTACTCGCTTTGCCTGTGGAGCTACCCAAAAACTGTTGTTCTGCCCGAATCTGCCTCTAGAGATGACTCGCTTGGCCTCCTGGAATTTTTCTCAGCCACTAGCTCCTTAATCGTCCTCTTTAGCTGAATCGAACTGCCCTCTGAAGCTTTTGTGCCACCTTTGCACAACGTCATTGAGAAAATAATCTGGCCCTCTTGTTAATGAATCTTCGACAATGGAACTCCACCGAAAATCACTATTACTGCTCCCTCTTGCTTCTACTTTCCTTCTGGCTCGAACTTTGCGACTGTATAGCTCGATTTTCCAAGGAACTCGCTCTCCCTATGTGTCACGACTGTGCTCAAGTGTATCTTCTTCATCCCCATCGACCTTCTCTTACAATCTCTCTTTGGATCACCAATGAACATGATTAAATCATTATCAATGACTAAGATCATACCAAACTCCATTTGTGGGAGTTTCTAGAGTTTTCTCAACTTTCCTTAATTAATTACTATTAATTAACCGGTTTTCCTAAGTTAGACTTAGGAAAAAATTAAATGATGGCTAATTAATTGAATTAGTGCATTTCACAAGATTATCTCATGAAACCTTTCCTGGGTTTTGAAGATCTCGTGTTCCTTAGCCTCTTTGACACAAAGAGAGGCTAAAACACATGTCCAATGCTACAAAAAATAACACTCCTTATCGAGGAAGGTGTTCTCTCCCATATCATATTCCCTCATGTTGTTGATGTCTGACATCTGTAACATCCTGTTAATGTCCATCAAGCCACCGTGCATACTCTGATTCATTTGCTAACCCTATAGTTGAATCACCCTGCATCTATGCTGCTGCTGACACTACACTGTGCCATCCTGCACTACTGCCAACTCTGCTCTCTGCTACATCTGATCTTATGCCACTGTTGTTGCTACAACTACTGCAACTAAGAAATAATCTATAGATCTACTATGTCTCCAATATTGGCTCTGTAACTGTCTCCTTAGTCTCTGACTGCAACTAGTATCTCCACTGTCTACTGAGTAACTATTTGCGCCCCCTTAGTAATTGACTGCAACAAGTCTTTGCAACTGTTTCTCACGATATGACTATGCCCTTCTGACATTGATCCTCCTGCTATTGAAAATTGTGGGCCCCTATAGTAAGGGTAATGATCGATGACGAAACACTTTTTCTGATGTTTTCCTCCTTGCACCTTGCGCGAACTTGCAACTTCGAAGCCTCACGCTCCTCCTCCATCTGGAAGTATAGCTTCTATCACCCTGCTCTATTACTACGCAACTCTGATCATACACTGTTGAAGCCTTTACACCACTGCTTCTGTGTTGCCACTACACTGTACTACATTCGTGCTGCTGCCATCACTGCAACAGTGTACTAATCACCTCAAATCCTAAAGTGCTAAGCTTCCATAGGGTTGCTCCCTCTGAAGCTAGACTCCCTCTGAAATAGAAATGGGAAATCCCTCTACCTTCCACCAAATCACTCTCGTCTATTGAGATTTTTGAGTGTTGGGGTAGCATCGGATGTGCTCTAGCTCCCAAACTTTGTGGAGGGACTAGAGTACATGAGATCTCCAAGACCCAGAAAGGGTTTTGAGAAATTCCATCATGTTTAAGAGATATTTAATTAATTAATCTTTTTAATTAAGGACCCTAAGTCTAACTTAGGAAAATTAAAAGATTAAAGTTAATTAAATTAAACATGTGATGAAAATGACTTAAGTCACACGGATCAACCTTTCTTTTAATCTTAGCCGTCGATTCAAGATTAGATCACGACCATGGTTTTCCAACGAGAAAAGTATAAAGGAAAGGCTTGGGGTTAGTTGGAGAACACACACAGTGGTAGAGCACTAAGACTAAGCTGGAATTCTAGGGCCTGGTTTGCTAAGAATTTTTGAAGTGTTTCAGCGGCAACAAGGGGTAGTATTGGCAAGAGGGATGGTTTGATCTCGAGCCAAGAGTGCAACAAGAGGCAGAGAAGTAGTAGACTGAGCAACGCAGAGAGGGAAGCAGCTACGCAGAGCAGCCATAGCCCAGCAGGGGCAGCGCAGAGGCTTCACGGACTACACAGGGTTGACGGAGGCCTAGAAAGGGAAGTGCAGAGACAGCAGGAGGCCAGCAGGGCTAATGCAAGCCAAACCAGGGCAGCACAGGGGCAGCGTAACCCAGTCTGGGGTGACAAGGCCCTTCTTGAGCTGTGTAGGGGCTGACGTAGGTTAGCAGAGTTGGCGCAGAGGGCTTTAGAGCAGCGCTGGGGTTTCTGAAGACAAAAAAGTTTCAAGTTCTGTAAATCCCGTTTGAGGGTGTGAATCAGTCAGTTTTTCTGTCTTTGGAATAAAGGTATTGCTGCAGATTGTTTATTTCTCTGTCAGGTTAACCAGTTTGGTGCCCAAATTTGTTGTACTTAATATCTATTCAATAATAAAACCCTCCAGCAGCCAGAAGACCGATTTTCCCGCATTGGGTTTTTCTGGGGACACTTGTCCAGAAAATCCTTGTGTGTCACTTTATCATTTTGCATGTATTCAGTTTAGATCTGTATCTGTGTAGACTGTTAATTTGTTTAATTCGATGTTAATGCTGAAAACTTCAGATTAATAACTTGATTAAGTAGGAGAAGTAAATCAAGAATTAACAGTAGGGTTTCTGCATAAGTAATATTTAGAAATTTTCACATGGTATCAAAGCGATTACAGATCTAGCCTGGATTACCAACAAGAAGATTGAAGAATCTTTGCTGCAGAAAAAGCAACAGCAGCCGCAGAAAGTCGAACCAGAAAGGAATGCTCCAAGTGACATATCAGGCTTGCTTCAACTATACTTCAGTCTATATCTAATTTAGTGCGCCAATACATTTCTATTGAGAAAGATTGTAGATGGAATAAGTCTTCTTCTGCAATACACATCTGTAGACAACATCTGTTCAGTTGTTATGATGCCAATATATCTTTTGTTGCTGTGGTTCACCTGTACTGCCTGTTGTTTGTATTCTGTGCTAGACTGCTGACAGGGATAATACACTTAAAGACTGAAAGGTCTTTGTTGCTGTTGTGAACAATGAATCAAACCAGAGCTTACAACTTATTGTAAGAATAGGCAATATCTTTCAATATTAGAGGCCAAATGACTTTCCTTCTTGTACAATGTATTTCCAAAACAAACCCTTGAGGCTAGATACATTCAGTGTATTAGTCAGTCTCACTTATCAATTATGCAATTTCCTTTATGACATAACTAATCCTTCATGCTTTCAATACTTTAACTGTTCTATTATGATGGTCTTCAGCCAAAACCTTGATGTACTCTCGCCATAATCCTTTGATCCTGAGGACTTGTATCATACCACTGCTGCTCCATGAAAACTCTTGATATTTTGTTGATAGGCATGCTGCCTACACCAAGTACCAAATGATATTACCTTGATAAAATATGCGGAGATTTCACTTTAGCTTGCACATTTACCCATAATTTAAGACATCCTTCATAAATTCTTCTATTGAGCTTTCCACTGTTCACATCAACAGTCATTAATATCCTCAATCTAATCTTGTCATCATTAACTATTTTCTTATTCTGTCATTATGTTCAAAGGAATGTCACTGCATTTTCCTTTCTAAGACTGCTCCTGAATCATTGTTGCTTTAAAAATCAATTCAATAGTTCTAATATAAAGATCTTTGGGAATGCATCTTCAATTTCTTTTCTATGAATCTTCATGGGCTGATTACTCAAGGATTTATTACTCACTTAACTGCATATCTCCAAGGGGACTTTTCATAGATGAATGATGTCATGACATAATGATGATAGGCACTTCTCTTACACATCCTTCTTAATGGGATTCACTGTTAGTTCTACAAGTTCATGGCTGATGTTCTCTCTACTACCATGGTTGCTTGCTGCCTTCTCTTCTTTCATCAATCTGTCAGCTAAATAATCTTCTTCCTCTATAGTTCTCTGTTAGAGGAATTTTCCTTTCCCTTCTTGATCTTATAACTAATTTCATTCCAAGGAGATTTTCTTAAAATGCTTTCATGGGGACTTTTTATGAACTGCTCTCCCCCTGGGATGTTGCTTCATATTTATTACTGGATGTATTTTTTCTTTGCTTCCTAGAGCAGCTCCCCCTGAGACTATGATGGATTTATTATTTTATTGATGTAACACGCTCCCCCTTTCTCTTTTCCTTCCATACTTTATTGGGGTTCTTCATAATGTCTGCATTTCTTTTTGATTCATAGTTTTGTTTGATTTGATTTGCTTCCTTCATCTGTCTGGAGTTCTTTAATATATATGGAAGTTTACAGTCCTTTTCTTTGTGGCCAAGCCTGAGGCATACATAACATCTTGTTTTGTTAAAGTACATTTGAGTTGATGTATAATACTTTTTTCCCCTTCTTGAATACATTTTACAATCAACAATTTTATGTCCAAAATTATTGCATGCATAACAGTAGCCATGAAAATGATTTGTGTACCTGGTGAGAGATTGTCTTTTCCCTTTGCTTGCTTGAGGTGTTCTTCTTATTTGCTGCATATTTTGCTGGTAATCATTGATTCTCTTTGTCTTACAATGTGCTGCACCATGTCCTGGTTTGTGGCAGGCAAAACAAGTGATACTTCTCATAGGTGGAAAGAATCTTCTTTGACTTTTTCCAAATTTATTCAATTCACCCTCATAAGTGTATGGGCCTTTTTCAGCTGACTGTTTCATCCTCTCATTCTCTGTCTTTTCATGTTGCTGCTTGATTCTATTTGTATCTCTGCAACTCATGTTCTTGCTAGTTTCTGTAGGAATTTGCTGAGCTGCTTCACCGTTCTTTACAGCTTTTACAAAAATGATTTTCCTATTATCTTCTATCTGGGACTTACTAGTTTCTCCTTCATATCCTATACCAGTCTTTATGAGAGGTGACCTTTGAGCATTTAGCATTTTGTTCAATTGTTCAGTGCCTCTCATTAGATGTGTATTCATTAATAGTTCTCTTTGGTATTTTTCTAAATTCTTTCTCAGGCTCACTACTTCTTCTTCCAATCTTTCACATTCCTGACTTTTCTCTCTCATTTGTTGCAGCAGAGTGTCTTCTACTTTCTTTGCTTCTTCAAGTTGTGTCTTCAGGCCAAAAATTTCTTTCTTATCTTCATATTCTCTCTCATCACATATTTGCACCACTGTCTTAAGGTCTTTGTTTTCATTCTTCAATCTTTCTATTTCAGTCAAGGCTATATCAAGTTTGGTTTTTTCTTCAACTGTAATTTCTTCAGGGAACTGACTTCCATTCACACTAGCAGGTACTTCATTTGCTGGAACATTTTCCTTTTGACATGAATTTTTCTTCTTCTTAATTCTCTTTTCCTTCTTGACAATGTAGTCCTCTGTGTCTACTCCATGCATGAATGCAGTCCGTCCCAGATCTCTTTTGCAGAGGTTAAATCCATTATCAACTCAAGGTCCTTGTTATGAAAACTGTTATATATCACACATTTTCCTTGGCATTCCTTTGTTGTTCTTTCACCATGGGGGATTCTGTGCAGTAACCATCACAAACAAGCTTCCATACCTAAGGTTCATAAGTCAATAGTCTCGTTTTAACTTTATCTCTCCATTCAGGAAAGTTTGTTGTATTTAACACTAGTACATCTTGATAGTCCATGACTCAACCAGATCTCCTTCAAGCCTTTAAGCTTACACCAAAGGAACCGGCTCTGATACCAATTGTTGAACCCTTAGTTAAACTGAGAGGGGGGGGTGAATTAGTTTAACACATATATGAACTTTTAAAAATTTTCCATTAAAACTTATTTACACCTTCATTTCATGTTCAGCTAAATATGTGAGTAATCTTAGAATGTGAGTAGCAAGTATTAAGATAATCTAACATCAAACTTAATATGAGAGTAGCAAGTATTAAGAGATTAGATAAACCATATCAACACATAAACATCATGCACAAAGACACCAGATATAAGTGGAAACCCATAAAGGGAGAAAACCACATCTTATTATTGTTGTGATGCAAAGGCAAGCTCCAAATCCTTCTCACCACTAATTCTCTATAGGCACCAACCTGCAGGAGGATCGTACCTCAATTCTGCAAGCTACAACTTGCAAGGAAGCTCCAACTCCCATCAATTTTCTGCAGGCACCAACCCACAGGAGGCTCCAACCTCAGTCAGCTACAACTGACATTTTATCAAGCTACAACTTGATGTGTTGACCGTACTCTGTCAACTACCCCCATAGCAAGACACCCCCATTTTTCAAATGGGATTCGTCTAACGTACGCGCCATTCAGATTCCATCATCAGTGATCAGACGACAGTTTTTATAAATGATGTAAACCCATTCTGCATGTAATGATGTAAATGATCTAAGTAAGACCGTTAATGTATGTAACAACCTAGGTAAGCCTAGTATGTTGTTGATGATCTCTATCCTAGAAGGTTTTTTGTCTCACTGATTCACAAAAGTGATCGGCAGAGTTTTTCCCTCCAGCCTCACCCCAAAGCTAGGGTGGATTTTATCATCATCATACTAAGTGAGTCCTAGTGTTCTATCGAGTCCTTGTAAAAGTAGTTTGAGCTACTTGGTCTACTAGATCATATTTTGAGTCGCAGAACTGGGTATTTATTTGAGGGTCTATACGAATGGGTTTTCCCCCTTTATGTATGTAAATGTATTATCTCATGTAAAAGAGGGTTGGAAAAATAATTATAATCCCCTCTTAGTCAATTAATTAAATTTTTTGGTCAATTAATTAATAAAATCCTAAACCAGAAATTTAATTAATTTAGGGTCCTAAATTAGGATTAAATCTTTAAAGGAAAAATTTGTGGGTCTTTGGAAAATGATTTTGACAGCCCCAGGCCAAGGGAATATTGAGAATTTTAAGAAATATTGGACCTTTGGGCCTTGGTGGTTAAGTCAAGGTCAAAATTTTGGGGTAATTAACTCAAAAATAATATTTTTGAGTTAATTAAAATTGAATTAAATGATAAATTCGTTTTTTCCCCAAAATTTTAATTTCAACGTTCCGGATTAAAAGATAATTAAATCTTTTGGACAGTTGAGATTATTTTGACGAGGATCATCCAAACTAGCCGTTAGAGATCTTGTCCTATAAATTTAGAGGTCTTTGTCAGTATTGAGTCATCCGATCTCAGGATCGTGCACTTGCTCTTAGAAGCTCTTGTAAACTTTTTTGAGGAATAAAGCATAAAGACTTTGGGGTTACAAATCTGGATGTTCCTTCTCAGATCTATGTGGTGAATTGTCTCTGAACTCTGCTACTTGGTTTCTTGCATTTTATGGTTGATGGCCTTCATGAATTAATCTGCATATAGGTATCTTATGCAGTTTTCTGGGTTTATAAAATAACATTCTGATTTTTCTGCAAAGGTCTCATGTTGTTTTCTTAAATCTCTATCGATCTAAGATTCAGATCTAAGTGTGCAGGGAAATTTTTTTTAGATTGGGCGTCTGGGGAAGTCTTTGGTTGGACTAGCCGACTCCCAATAAACATAAATCTGATAAGCTCTTTATTTGTTAAATTCCGGGTCTATCTTACGATATTTGTGATTTTGCAGGGTTTCGAAGGCTTGTGCCTCTCACTAAAACTTTAAATCTCTGAAAATTGTGCTAAAACGGATTCAGATCTGACCATGAGGGTTTTAAATTTGTAAACTAGTTGTAAATTTGTAAATTTTTTAGGATTGTGAGAGTTTAATTGTTTCATGGTGTGTATATCTTCAGATCTGGCTGTCTTTTGCAGATTCAGGGTTCAAATCGAATTTTTTTTTTAAAGATCTGAAGCAGATTTGGCCTCCAAAGGCCAGATCTGGCCTCAAATTACGACTGTGAGCAAATCTGGGCAATATTTGACTTAAGGAACATTATAGATCTGAGTTTGCAGGCAGATTCTTTTAATTCGGAAAGAGAAATTTAAAATTACTGGGTTTTTCCTGGGTTTTGATCTGTGTCTGGCATCCTCTAATTGCCCAGCTTCTCCGTCTTCAACACTTCGACCTCCATTTGCATCTCTGTGTTAATTTCTTGCTGCTCTGTCAATCACATCTCTTTTGCATTAACCCTGGCCCTCCGAAATTCATCTCTGTCAGTCGACTTCCCTTGCTTCTGCCGTCCCTCATCTCCGTCTACCTTGTGGCTGTCACCATGTCAGAACTGTCCAGCTTTTATTCTGCATCGACATTCCTTAGCAAGCCGTCATCCTCTTCCATTCGAGCAGCTTCATCGACTTGATTCTTCATGCCATCGATCTGCTTGCCATTTCTCATACCGTCGGCTTAATCCTCGTTCGATTTCCTCATTTGCTGCCGTCCTGCACTCACATTTTCCTGCCTTTCCTGTCCGAGCTGCATCGCCGTCAAGCCTGCGCATCTCTCCCATCCGATTGATCAGCTTTCACACAGTCGTGTCCTCCTCCATTCGAAACTCAGCTCTCTGTCGAAGTCTCCTCCAGCCGGCAGCACATTGACCTGCACAAAACGACAAATGAACTCACGCACACATAAAATTTAAAATGCGGATTTGATTTTTTGCATAGCGTAAGCTTTTCGTTGGGTTAGATTTCATTGTGAATAATATAAATTAGTGTTAGGTTGTGGAATTCGTTAGTTATTTCATTCGATTTGTTCAAGTTTAGCGTAGGTTTTAGATTTAGTTTTAAATTCTAATTTTTTAATTTTAATTTAGTTTTAGTTTGTTTAATTTTATTTCATTTTTAGATTTAACTTAGTTTTAATTTAGTTTAACTTTAGAGTTTAATTTTAGTTTGTTTTAGTGTTAGTTTTAGAATTTAATTTTAACTTAAGTTTTATTTAGAGTTTAGATTTAGATTTTTTATTTGTTTTAGATTTATAAAATAAAAAAATAATAAAAAAAAATATAAAAATTTTAAAATCCTAAAAAAATAGAAAATACAAAAATATAAAAAAATTTCAAAATTTCAATAGTCAAATGTGCTAATTTTATTTTTATCTGAAGTTTGACTATAGAACATTTTGATTGTCGAACTGGGTTATAATTGGAATATCTTATTTTTCGGAAATTTGGCATTCTCATGTTATTGTTATTCATGGTTGTGGCATTTTCAATTAAATATCATTGTGAGCAATCGTGTTTTAATAAGCAGCAGTTAATCGTCACTTACTTGCTTACAATTGCATAACGGGATTTTATTTGACTCCATAAGGCACTGGTCTTAAAAGTGAAATCTAATTTAGATCTGTGGAATCTCGTTTATTTTATCAAGTATTTGATGTTTTAGCTGTGTCCCTGGATTTGTTATCTTCATTTATATCATAATAGGGTCTACCTCCCTTAGCTTGCAAGGATTTGCTTAAATAGAGAGATTGGGGATAAAGGTGACAACTCCCCAATCCGAGCCGTTGTTCATGGCAATCGGACAATCATATGACGACAATGTGGAAGCACTAACTCTCATCTATTTTTGGGTGCTACAACCTGATGTGAGCTAATGACCTCAAGACTATTAACTCCACATCTATCAAGCAACAACTTGATAGGGAAGCTCCAACTTCCTTACTCTTTCAAAAGAAAAACACTTGCTGATTTACCTTGGATATCAGCTCTGTTTTGTACCATCTTCAATGTTGTGCATTAGTCTTCATATATGCCTTATATCATCTCTGCATCTTCTCAGATTCACTATCAGCTCCTCCTTCTTCTCTGCTCAACACCTCCTTCTTCTCTGCCTCACTGCTTCATTTCTTCATTCTCTAACTTTTCACAGCACTTGTTCTTCTCCTCATTCTTCTTATCTTCTCTGCCTCAATTCCGCATTCTCCAACCTTTCTCTCTCTCTCTCTCTCTCTAACCTCTCTATGCATACTTCGGCTGATATTATATATAGAGTTCATCACATGACCGTTTACATTCCCAGGAATTTGAAGTGAATAGTCCTGACTTTTTTGCCTTCTGCCTCCTTATTTCTTTTATCAGCTCATTTAGAAAAATATAACAATATATATTAATTTCAAATTTACAGTGGGATTTTTGTTTTCCTCCAGAGACTTGCCAATGCATCACAAACAATATAAAATCAATTACAACATTTACATTCCCAATTTCTGTTACACACATTAATTTCACTCAGCCATTTTTCTGGCCCTTGGCTTGCTGGTTTTTGTCTTTTCTGCTGCTGTTAGGTAACTGTTCTGCATAACTCTGTTGTTTACTGCAATTTTGTGCACTTTTGCATGTACACCTGTCAAAACCACATTTTCATTCCTGTGCATATTCACTTGTTCATTGCAATTGTGTATCTGCAGCATAAATACTTTTTTTACAAGATTAGCTCCCCAATAACTCTCAAATTCTCATTGTATATATAATTGCCTCTTCATTCATTTGTCTTGGACTGATGATTGAAAGAAAATGTGTGCGGAATATTTTCTTTTTACATCTGCTAATTATCAAAAACATTTAACCCCGTTACATTCTCTGATCTGGGCAGTTTTGATACTTTCTTTACTGAACTGGCAATTTAGTTATGTGGAAGCTTCACTTTTCGTGGTTATGAAACCCCTGGTAAGAATATAATCCGATACTCATAAAATTCTATTCAGGCCCCACATGTCAACCCTGTTTTAAATACACTGTCATATGTGACTCCAATACTCCACTTCATAACCCAAAAATTTTCTATGCTCAAGGTTTATCTTTCGCATCTACAATATAACTCATATGTGAGGTTCGACTTTATCATAACATTATATATATATATATATATATATATATATATATATATATATATATATATATATATATATATACTTTGATATGTATTACTCCTTCAATCAATCTTCCCCAAACTTTCCACGCACCCATATAGTCGGGCCCACATCCTCGTTCAATGCATTTCATAACTCTTCATATTATTTGTTGGTCTATATGACATATAATAAACCAACAATAAAAAATTTTCTTTTCCACATAAGTTAATATGCGTCAAGACTCCATATTACACCCAAATATCACACTAGCCCACTGTTTTTTTTGTTTCAATCTACATATATAAGACTCAGCGTATAACACCGGTTTTATAATTTGACTCCAGTGGTCAATTAGCCATATTGAACCCTGCTTTATGATGCATCAGTGTATATCTCAACTTTGTAATAAACCTCAATATATTCAGGCCCACAATTTCGAGCTCTTTGTATCTCGTTACCCTTCCCGCATCCAACGACTGTAATGTTATCGCGCCATCATACAATAATCCAACAGTAGTCATGCTCAAAAAGCGCTGGGGGTTTAATTCTTAACTCACACGATGGACATGGGGCCCAACCTTAACTTACCCTGCTCATCCAATGGTTGTTGTCTTATTGCGCTCCAACCCTCCGATCCTACGGCAATCGCACGATTAAACAATATGAAATTTAACTCTCAGAAGTCATGAGATGAACTGGAGCCCAGCCGCTTATCGCGTCTTCCCTTGAGTTATCTTCCGTGCTAGTTGACGTGCGACTACCATTCGATGGAACCTCCTCCAGATCAGACAGCGCATGCCCATATTTCGTTTTTTCCATCATCGATGGTTAACGCGCGATGGCACGTGATAAGGGTGGTATCTCCAAACCGCTTAAGGACACGTGTCTGCCTATGGCATTGATCACGTTCGAATTGGAAATACAGCTTATCGTCTTGAACTTGCGCGAAAACCACTGGGTTGAACTCCAAACCATCGTTACTGTTCATTCCTTCGTGGTTCTGGTTACTCCCCACTCCAGGTTCCATTTGATTCTTTATAACTTCTATTTCGATTTTTTCTACTGTGTCATGGCTATACTTACTCCATCGCTCTTCCACCGAATTTCCGCCTTCTACACCATTGCTCTTGTTTATTATTTCCTTGCATGGTTCCATTGAGATGTAACAATCCCCCATGATCTCGATTTGGCTCTACAACACTGGTCCATTACATGAATTAGCCACCCTATTCACTGTTCCATTGTATCGAACAGTTTCGAACCTTTGCCCTTCAATCTCATGCTACCTATACCTATGGCATTCTACTCTTCGGTGCTTCATCAGGGCATACATCTGAAATGTATTATTCCCGTTCTAACTTCTCCATTCACCCAAAATCCTGATTATACATAGATATCAAAAAGGCCCACAATTTCATTAAACAGAGAGAAAACCCTCTCTTTATTGGTTAAGCACAGTAGCTGTGTACTTCACCTCTCAATGAATACTGAATGAAATTACACGACAGAATGTGAAATCTCCTCGTTAGAATGCTCTATAAACCGTGATCTTTAATTGTAACTTAAACCTTGATTCACTGCAAACTGTTATAGCGCCTTCTGCACTTCACTTCGATTGCAGTTTCTCATCGATGAACATCATTTTGTGTTGATGGTGACTCCAATTTCAACAACAGAAACCAACAACATTATTACTTGTGGCTTTGACATAGGAATGAAAATCGAACCTCACAAATTCTTTCTTAGATCTATCTCATCTGCAAACCTTGTTCTTATTAATTCAATTAACAGTGGTTTATTGCAAAATATGCCAATCATCTAATGCATACATCGTTGTATTGCACATTCACAATAATAAAAACGCATTTACCCTATGGAGTCCTTCCCACATAATACGCAGGAAATTTCCACCAGAACATAAGTCAAATGCTTCTCAATTAAAACTTGTCCACAGAACTTAATTAAAATCCCAACTTACAGAGTCTATTTCAGAGCGTGTAATATACTGATTGGAACCAAGTATGTTCACACAGAATTAAATCAACCAATACACCTATAATTCAGAATACAACAACCAATATCCCTCTTCAACTTCACTACTCTGTCTTTGAACAACTTTTCACTCCAGACCCCTTATCAAAATCAATGGCCCTCCTTCTGTCCTCACTACTCTGCACCTTGAATAACTCTCTGCTTCTTTGCTAACTCTGCTGTTTTCTTTTGCTGCCTCTGCTACTTTTCCTGTTTCAGGTGTTCTTCCTTTGCCATCTCCTTTTCCATCAATGACAACATTTCCAACATGATATGCCTCAATTTCCATGCTAAATAGATTGTTTGGCTTTTCTGAAGCTATTTTGACTCCATAAGCCCAATGTGCGCTTGTTGATGTGATTTGTAACCAACATCAATCATTTATCTACTTATTACCCCACATAGAGTTAGCCATCTATATTTCTATAAAAAATCATTAACCCTTGAGAGAGCCCTCTCAGATAGAGGAGGTTAAGTCTCAATCAAAAGATTGGTTTGAAATAGTTACATGAGATTGCTTTGAGTAGCAGCCTATCGGGTATAATTTTTTGATAACACACTAGTATCCAAGATATGGTCTGGAAAAACATACAGATGATTGGGGAAATCATTCATGATGTTGGATATAGGTTTTTGTATTCAAAATTTTATCAGTCCAACAAACTTCAAAAAAAAAAAAAAAAAAAAAACTATAGCAATATAGAAAGAAATGACCATGACTTCTGATCAACGGAAGGAGGAAAGTTGTAGCTAAGACTCTGGACATACCTATATGCCGAGAGAATTGTAGATCTCAACAAACACCTCAGTGTTAAATTCTTGGAGAACCTTCTTTTTTTATGGTGGCTACCTACTCATAGTTATGGATCGTCCTAAACGAGTGATCATATCGACATAGGTGTCTCTGATTCTTGACATCCATGATTTTGCAGCGAACTGAATAATTATGAGCCTTGGCCTGGGCACCACCCTTAGCCACCAAACCAGCGTTGCAGCCTTGCCCTGGTGCTACCCCATCTTGGCCATCCACATGCATCTTGATCTACTTGGCATACGTGTGTACCCTCTGCTTTGGGTAAAACTCTTTGCGAGCATGGTAATCTTGTTCCAGCTCTAAGATAAACCAGGTGCCACGTCATCATCATCATACCAGTATCCATTTTCCATCATGCAATGAATCAGTGATCCAAACTCAAAGAGATTCTCTTCCTCTAAAAATTCCTGGTTGTTCTCTTCTACTTATTGTATTACATCGCGCTATATGCAGGTGTTCTGTTGGAGAGCCAAATGGTCAAATATGGCATGATTCCTCTTTTATGATTTCCACCAATAGTTTGTCCAAGCCCACAGTTTATAGTGATGATGATAGTGTTTATGAGGATATCCAGGAAGATTCATAGGGCAGCAGCAAATTGCTTGTCTGCAGCGATAACTTCTTTTCCAGAAATTATTTTTAAATTGTATATAGAGGTTTGTCCAATGTTGATTTGGAGGTTTAAAGAGTGAGAAGAAAATGTTAAGATCAATGTTTTTACTCCCTTTATTGTGTTTTTATGCCAGACTGGGAATGTGAGGAAAGGATCAGGAGATACATTAAATCCAGGCCCACTATGGATGTTGAGCCAAGAAGTTCATAGATTAGTAAAATCTTTGAATAGACAGCTCCAGGAAAAATCAGTGAAGACTAGGGTTGGGGCATTTTCAGTCTTGAAGGAGCTTGTGGTTGTGCTACCTGACTACCTATATGATCATGTAGGTTCATTGGTGCCTGGAATTGAGAAATAACTTAATGAAAGCTCCTCAAACTCAAATTTTAATATTGAAGCTCTCATATTCACAAGGCTTGTGATGGCTTCACATTCACCCTCTATTTTCCATCCCTACATCAGGGCCCTTTTTGGACCAATGATTTCTGTTGTCAGCGAGCGATATTACAAGGTCACTGCATAGGCACTGAGGGTGTGTGGAGAGCTGGTTAGGGAAATTTGACCAAACTTTGAGATGCCACATATTTTCGATTTTAAGCCATATTTTCACCCCATTTACAATGTTATATTAACACGATTGGCCAATCAAGATCAGGACCAGAAGGTTAATGAGTGTGCAATTTCTTGCATGGGGTTGGTCATTTCAACATTTGGCGATAAACTTTGGGGAGAACTACCCATGTGTTTAACTCTTCTTGTTGATCGCATGGGTAATAAGATAACACACCTTACAATAGTGAAGGCATTTGTTGTTATTGATAGCTCTCCTCTTTGAAATGATTTTTCATGTGTATTGGAGCATGTTTTTGCATAACTAACAACATTTTTGTGTAAGGCCAATCGTGCACTAATGGAAGCTTCACTGGGGACTCTGAATTGTTTAGTTGTTTCTTATGGTGATAAAATCACCTCATCTACATTTGAGGCTATTATCAAAGAAATTCCCTCACTTATTAGTGAGGCAGACCTCCATATGACTGCTTTAGCATTGGAGTTTTGTTGTACAATGATGGCTTATCAAAATCATAGCTGAAATGTTGGTGTTGTAGTATGTGACAGGGTTCTTCCACAAGCTCTTGTTCGATTTAGGAGTCCATTGTTGCAGGGTCAAGCTCTCGAGGCTTTGCAAAAAAAAAAAAGCATCTTTGGTGAAGTCAAAAAACACAAGCTTTGATGCTTTATTGGATGCTCTTATTGCATGTGCCAAACTTATATCTATGCTACCTTGGCTATTTATATGTTGAAGAATAGTTTCATTGTACAACCCTCAATAATTGCCTTGATATATTACCATTGATAATATGGCAGTGCTTCAAAAAAGTTGTTTCCATCTTCGCATATCACACAATAATAATCATCTTGACATATTAGCTTTGTTGAAATACTATATTTGCTTGCTATGGAAAATAAAAGGATAGATATGTGGATGGTTGTATTAGTGTTACAGAATTTTTCTAAGTGAAATTTGAGTTGTCTTCAAAATTAAGGATACATATTAGAGTCAACAGCTTTTTGCTCAAATTATTCTTGCCTTCTCAATTGTTGAAGTTGCGTATATGGAGTACTTGATGTGTATTGCAGATGAATACCATAAATTGTAGGGATTAAACAATCGACATAACTCTAAAGGCTGGATAAGAGTCAACCATTTTGGTCATGAATACATTCCATCTCTTTTTTTACCATGTTTTTTCTTATAAAGTGTTCTACTAACAATATTTTAGCAAGCGTTCTCTTAACATTGTTCTATAACACTTCTCTAATCTTAATACATTTTGAAGAAATATTTCTCTTTCATATAGATAAATATCAATTAAATCAGTGGAAATGTGAATAGTGTTTATACATAACAAGGTATTGCGAGTTATAAAACACTAATGCAATGATGACATCATACTCAAGATTTTCTTTTTCTACAAAGAAATTGTGAACCCTTCTCCATTGATGTCAAAGGGGGAGGAAATGAGAAGAAGGAGGACACTTGTCAAAATTGAAGGGGGAGGATAAATGTGTTTCCATCAATGCCAAAGAGGGAGATTTTTGGAAATATTGGCATTGATGTCATTAACTGAAATAATGTTAATGTATGTTGAATGATATTTTACAAAAGGTTGAAAGTGATGTGAAGTGAAAAGGCTATGTTAATCAATATGAAGGCTCAATGTTGTCAAGAATGACATAATGTATTAAGACAAAGTTGAAATACATATATTTCATTCTACAGAAAATGTAGACAATACAAGTTTGATTTTTCACTTATCATCATTTCTGATTGAGATGTTACAATATCTTTTTCTATTACTAATATTTTCATAACTGAAAAAAAGGTAAGTGAGTAGGTCTTGGAACCCGAAAAGATAATTCTTCACTTCATATTTCGCAAGGAATACAAACAGCAAATATTATTGCTTACGAAATGCGCAAGATGAAGTAGAAAGGGTAGTTCCTTTTTGGATAAAAGTGAGAAGGTTTTTGAACAAGGACATTGATGAGCAGCAGCATAAGAGGAAGAGAAAATGGAAGAGGAGAAACAATTCAACAATGCAGTTGAGAGAAAAATGGTTTATGAGGTAACTAGCATCTAAAACTTGATGCTTTGATTGAGAAACTTTTGTTCTCTTATATGTTGCAGTTTGAAGAGGAACATGTTGTTCCCTGTTGAGGTAGGAGCCTCTTGTGGGTTGTAGCCTACAAAAAATTTGTGGGAGTTGGAGCTTCCTTGGAGGTAGTAGCCTCTTGTGGGTTTTAGCCTATAAAAAAATTGGTTGTAATAACAAGTAGCAACTTACCTTCACATCACTTTCAGCCTAATATTCATGATTTTCTCCCTTCAGGGTTTCCACTCATATCTTGTGTCTTTGTGTGTTGAATATGAATTATATGTTAATGCCATTGAAATCCCGATAAGTAATTTGAAAATTTCTCTTCATGACATTGCAAAATTAATTCAACAGAACATGAGCATGAACTATTGTTGAATAATAAAGTTAAAACAAGCAAAAGTAAAGAATGTTAAATTAGTGATTCACCCCCCCCCCCTCAGCAATTTCCAATCCTAAGTATCAATATCTCTTCATTTTATCCCTCAAACTTCTAAGTGTCTCCAAACCAATTAGGAGAGGCCTCCATGACCTTTCTCTCATCTAAATCCTATTCTCTATTATGTGATGTCCTATATAAGTTGTATTGTAACATATTTTTGAACATCCCCTTTATTTTATACTACTAGCAAGTCTTTTTATACAATAAAGCAACAGATGGATGTTATTTTAAGAAAGAAAAAAAAAATGAACATTTATAGTTTCCCTGGTTACACATTTGTTGACCTATGTTGGCCTGAAGTTGATGTTCTATTTTTTTTTCACATCAAACTCGAATATGGTTTAGTTAAACCAAGTAAAAATTAACCCAACAAATTTTCTACAACAAACATTTAATATTAACAAGACCCCACTCATTCTTTTTCTCTTGAGTCCATTTTGTCGAGGTGTTGAACCTTAGCTTTGATGCGACTCTATCACATATATAGTCCCTTAATGATTGATTAAGGATACATATTACCTAGAAATGAACTCCAAGGTTAATTTATGGATATGGGTGTTTTGAATTCATCTTTATTCAATCATATTATACCACATTTTTCAAATCACCATTATTTTCTACTTGACAATATCTTTCCAAGGATATCAATTTCATCCAAATCCGAGGTCTAGATAGAAAATTATCCACATTTGAAAATTTTCCCTCTAAGTGCCATGTTACCATCTATACAATTGTCATTCCGTAGACACATGGTACTCCTTTCCCCACATTTCATCATCATACTACATCATGCCACATTAGAAAATTTCCATTTTTTGTTAGTACCAGGAAACAGACCCAATATTTGGTGTCCCAAATTCCTATTTCTTGTTCATATGATAACCTGATATCTCAAAGGAAATAGCATGAAGTGAAAACCTCCTAAAAATTCATCCTTGAAAATCCTATATTTCAACAACCAATACTTGATCATAAAAAGTCTTGATATCTAGGTTGCTAGGTCATTAGATATTGTACCGCTGATACTAGATTAAAAGAGGCTTAAAAAAATTCTCTCAATCCAATGATGGACCATTAAGTTCAGTAACTCTATTTTTTTTTCAACTAATATTATGTCTGCTGCATCACTAACCCACTAGGAAAAACAAAAAATCTACTCACAACTACTCACCCATTTTGATTGATGTATACCAATCAATGAGAAATTATTTGTTTGGTTATCTTTATTAGTCAAAAAATGTTGAGGATTTTTCAGTATTCGGGGTATGTGTCAGAGGTTATTCAATGTGTTATTGATACACTACTACATTTGGCGGAAATTCCGACACTTGTTTCCGACGCTTTTGACCAAATGTCGGAAATTTTCCCAAATTTTTTCCATCCCGCTCGAAACCGTCACTATACCGACGTCTATAGAAAAGTCTCGCAATACCGACACTTAAAAAAGTGTCTCAATTGCGACGTTTAGAGGAAGACGTCGTAATTGCGACACCATGGCCCAAAGTGTCGCTATTGAGACGACTCTAAACGTCGCAACTGCGACACAATGTCTAGGTGTCGCCAATGCGATGTTTGGAGGCACCCGTCGTAATAGCGACGTGTTTTCCGCCGTCGGTATAGCGACAGTTATTTTCGCGCTACATAAAAATACCAAACTTATATGCGCGCTACATAAAAATTTGAAACTTATATGCGCACTACATAAAAATGATTTTATTGTTTCGTATTTGTCGCAATAGCCACATTAACGTTTGATATCACGCACGCATTCACCCTCTGCTCTTGCAGAACAACATTTGCCCTCAGCATTCATGTTCAGCTCTTGCAGAATAGCATTTTCCCTCAGAATTCGCCCTCAGCGTTCGCCCTCAGCTCTTGCAGAATAGCATTCGCCCTTAGCACTTGCAGAACAACATTCACCCTCAGTTCCTGCAAAATGGTAAGTTCTTACTGCAGGCCCTTCCTCCTATAGTAGGCTTGACTCTATTTGGGTTTTTTTGGTCAATTCCATTGGATTGTGTTAGGCTGTAGGGTTCTCTGTAGATGTCAAGAGTCAAGATTTAATACCCTCTATTATCTTCATCACCCAATACAAGATTTAAATTTTTCCCAAAGAAACGCTTATTAATTTGGCAGCCATTATTTCTCCCTGCTTTAAAAACCCTACATTTAAATGAAAACAAGCATTGCATTTCAACTACAAAAATCTATTAGTGTTCAAATGTACATGTGTGCTACATTAACATCTGATATCACGCGTGCATTCGCCCTCCGCTCTTGCAGAACAGCATTCGCCCTCAGCATTCGCCCTCAGCTCTTGCAGAACAGCATTCGCCTTCGACGTGTCACACAAAATATTGCCGAGCAGAGCGTGCCTCGACGTTCCTGCAAGTCTGCCGAACGACGTCGCCACAGATTCGCCTCGGCTCTTTCGAGAATAGCATTCGCCTACATTCGCCCTCAGCTCTTGCGGAAGCAGCCATTTGCCCTACATTAGCCTCGACGTTAGCCTGTTCTTGCAGAACAACATTCGCCCTCGGCTCTTGCAAAAATGTTGGATTCTTACTGCGGAGCCCCTTCCTCCTATAGTAGGTTGACTCTATTTGGGTTTTTGGTCCAATTCTATTGGATTGTGTTAAATTTGTATGGTTCTCTCTAGTGTCGAGAATCAAAGATTCAATACCCTCACAGTATCTTCATCACCCAATACAAGATTAAATTTTTCCCAAAAGAAAACGCTTATTAATTTGGCAGCCATTATTTCTCCTGCTTTTAAAAACCCTACATTTAAGTAAACAAGCATTGCATTTCAACTACAAAAATCCTATTAGTGTTCAAATGTACATGTGTGCATCACTTGTGTAGGGTATTCCTTTTTCCACTTTCACATTATCTAAAGAATGTAGTAATTATAGTTCATATTTTTGTGATTTAGATTGCCTTGAAAAAAGGGAAAGATAAATTATTTCCCATGGAAAAAGAAGGTTTTCCCTTTTTATAGGTTGTTTGGACTTCGTGGAAAAAATTTATGGTATGCCTTTCATATTATGTAGTTTTAAATTTGAATTAACAAATTATTCTACATGAAAATATAATTACCTATGTGATGTCCTTCATCACTAATGAAAATATAATTACCTGTGATGTCCTTCATCACTAATTACCTATGTGATTCCTAGACTCTAACTCATCTTATGCTAAATTCTAGGTTCTCATTGGTGAATCACTCTTCCATTGATTTCCTTTCCCTCTGGATCTTGTCATACTTTAAAATTCATCGATGATACATATATTATTTAGAAGGCTTTATAGTAGAACATATTGTGAAGTTTTTTGACACTTGAGGATTCTTTTTAGAACTGCAACGTGGTCTATGCTATCGAGTTATATATCAAGTAACTTGTCGCCAATAACCACACTATGAGGTAGGTTCAACCGGTTGAACTTGTTGGGACATAGCATTTGAAGTTGTGTGATGAGTCCATATCACGGGTCTATTATGGTGAAAAAGTGAAGACACGTAATGATAGTTATTATGTTAACATTACTAGAAACATTTTCAGAAATTATCATGCTATCAAGATGTCAAAATTCGAGGCATTAGGTGTCAATACTCGTAGCTAATAGATAATAATAATAATATAAAAAAATCACAACTTTATTCTTGAAATATGATTGTTACACATTGGTAACCTAGTTCATGAGGATTACTATCACCCAAAGATTGCAAAACAAACTTAAATATAAATTAAACCAACATGAGAATCCAACTAAGGGTTTCTCGACAAAAATCATATAACAGCATTTTGAAACCCAAATTTGAATCCATCATAAGTAATACAATGCAAACTGGATGGATTTTCAATGCATGTTGCATGCTACACTTATTCTGTTGTCTAGATATCATTTTTTAAATGGAACCATTAGTCGACCCACCAGTCCTTTTTATGTGAAAAATTTCAGCTCTGCCAGGCTCTTTTTTTGCTCCACCACCTCCATAAACAGTGTTACGAAGGGGTCACAAGCCCCCCACCTATGGAGTCTAGATTCCTCGCCCCCTCACGCTCGGGGTCTTGGGGACTTCTGGGGATGTTTCCCTCCACGCCCGATCCGTCCTGGCCAGCACAGTTTATGGTTTCGTGTTAAAAGTTGATGTGCCACTTAGCATATTTGAGAATCCAAGTGATTCGATTCGGATGGTGACATGGTTGATCTTGATATATTCGTGCGAAGTTGGATGCGAGAGACTAGTGGGGCATTAACTTGAGCATTTATGCTCATTTATCAGTATGATGATATCATTTGATATTCATATGTTATGTTTTATGTTTTATGTTTTATGTTTAGGACATAACTTATTTGCGTTTAAGTTTTATGTTTAGGACTTGAGTTTGTAAACTTCGGTTTGAAACTCTATTTTGAATCTTGATATAATATGTCATATGATATCTTAAAATTTACTGTTTATTACATTGTTAGTAGTTACATTAATTATTATATAGTTACAAACTTACAAACTTACATGCATGATTGTATGATGTATGTTTTAACTTTTAACTTTTAAATTTGTTCAATTATATGATTTTAATATTCCTTGATTTGTAATTTTATGATTTATGATTTATCTTTCATGATGCAAGTGTATGATATTTGTATATGCATTCCTTGCAAAAATATAGTTACATTTTAAATATTAAATTTTATAATTTTTATGACCTCGCGTCCCCACGTTTCCTGAAAATTGGTAGGGAGCTTTTGCATAAGTAGCTCCAGCTCCCTGCGTCCCCTCGCTCCCACCTCCGCGGGGGACTTGGTGGAACATTTCCATAAACATATGCAAACATATATCACGATCTTGGAATTCCATTACATATGTATGTGCCGATGTTCCATAATCTTGCCCCATCATCAATTTAAGAAATTTCCATTGAATATCAAATTATGGAGGGGAACTTTTCTTTGCAACATTGGCTGAAATCGGGGACCATCTCCGTATGAGGTGAGAATGAGAACTATAGATATTTGAAGAATTAGATTAGTGCCTTTTCCTCTAGCCATGGAGTCATATACGAGTCATCCATCACAAAAAAATTTCTTTGTTCATTCTCACCTTGAAAGTTGCAAAAAATCATGCCCTAATTGAAACGACAATAAATTTGAAAGATATAATAAAAATGCAAGCTAGAAGTGCCCTATTAATACAAAGGAAAACCTTCCTACCTACCCTAATAGAATAAATTTTGATTGAATAGGAAACATGATATTTCCTATGGAGTTGATCCAACAACTTGTTAAATGTATGGGACTAAATCATGCATTTGATTTCGAGGGGAAACATGCATGAAGAGAAAAAGTGCGAAATTAATGGAAAATCCATACATGCCACTTATAAGAAAACTACAGAAAGGTCAAAAAATACTTAAGGCCTTAACTTAATTCGAATCCAAAAATGACAAAACAAGATTAGTGAAAACACGCGAGAGTGGTGTGCGGGTGAACAACATAAATAAAGAGTGAAGATACCTTTCCCCAAGATGCCTTTGTCACGGATTGTATGAAAACATGTTTTCCTTTCCCTTTATACATGCAAGTGAATGCACATTATAGGTATGTTTTCGAGAATAAGAGAAGCCTACTTAAATATATCATTCGTGGATTGAATGTTTGGGTGCCTTAATGTGCAATGACATGTTTCCGGAATTGAATTCAATGCAAGGCATATTTGAAACTCTAACTCACGTCTTAGGTGTCTTATAGAAATTATTTCAGTTTTCATTTGTGTTTTCAAGTTAGATATTGTTTTCAAGTTTTTACATTTATAATTTTATTTCAATGTAGCGGAGCGATCGGAGCGGTGCGGGAATAACCCTGAGACGGGATGATCGCGGAAAGAGGCCCCGACGAGGAAGAACATGTAAAGTGCGGCATTGCTCTATCTTTAGGTATTTTAATTATTTACATAATTGAAATAATATCATTTGTTCAAATATCATGGAGACACCTAGCCATGATACGCTGATGATACCCTCTTTGAGGAAGAGATTTCTTCATCCTATCTCCGAGTGTTCTTGTTGCAAAAAAAGGCACGAGATGCAAGGTTGGAATTTAATGCTTTGATAGACGTGCCTCAAACACCTGAAACGGAAGAGAGGATACAACATCTTATGAGGTAGCTAAATAGATATCAGGTAATAATAAAAGTCAAAAGGATATGTTCTGCATGAGATGAATTATTGTGATAGTTTGATTTTTAATTTTTACATTGACTAAACTAACAAAAAGTTCTTTTGTATGCGTTTTTGGCATTTCTTGGGCAGATGTTGGTGGTAGTGGGACACGAGGGAGCAGAGATTTCCCAACAACCACTCTTGTACACCTTCTACTCTTTTTAGGTGCTAGCCAAGAAACACACCACTGCCCAAAAAGCGGACACCCGATAGCCGTGACGATGTTGTAATGATGGCGATATGGCCAACTACATTATTGCGTTTCTTGGGCTGCGTGTCGGCTCCATTGGGACCATTAATGGCACGTTGTTGGTGAACGATGAGGTGTCCCTATAAAGCATGTACAACTCCCGGGTAAATTTTTAATATTTTAACTATTTCATGTAATTTATCTAAAACATATTTATCATGATTTTTATTTTTAAATTAATGATAATATCTTCTTTTTCTTTTGGTTTTATTACGTAGCAGGAAACAATGAGTTCTAGGGATTATGGAGAGCCATGCGTTGGTAATTTTTGGCCCAACCATGCGTACGGGGTGGAATTCCTAGAATTCCAGCACGAAAAAGGAACTTCCTAGATCTAGAAGCCCTTTTTGGGGTCGGCACATTTGTGAGAAATACGGTGACTGGGTGGGTGGCAAATATTTGAAATATACAGGGGACACCTATAGGACGCAATTGCAATTTAACCCTAGATATGAGCATCCTCTGTAGTTTCGAGAGTGAGTGGGCTTTTCCATCATGACGGGAAGAAGAAAGGGCAAAGAAAAGAAGGAAAATGCCAGCCCCAGCGGACCCGCAAGGTAAATTCACAACTTTAATTCAATAGCTTTAATTTTCTTTATGTCTAAAATAAAAGTGTGCTACGTCATATCGACTTCAATCTTTTGATGCTAGGTTGCTGACACCTCAAAGGCAACCAAAAACTAAGATTGATAAAAGGGCCATCTGACTCGGCGGGGTGGCTACTTGAAGTGCTTGCCAAAAAATTGTAATTAGAAGTAGCTAAACATCTTATAATTAATTGTATCGCCTTCCAACGTTTTTATAATCCTATCAAATATGATTAAAAAATACACAATCATATATAATGTAGGGTGATGACTTTGGAACAATAACTAGGAGGAAGATAAAAATATTGCTTTGTTTTGGCTATGTTGTAGTTGAACGTCGCGAGAAGCTTGGGGGCGAGTCCCAAGATCTACAATGCACGATAAGTAGCAGTAACAGCACAATATTTTTGTTTCGTTCATAAATTTAATGTCCCATTCAGCTTTGTTTAAATCGGGGGAGCAACATACGGCTTGAGGTAAATAACCCGGTTTAGAGCCGGATGTAGATGATCCTCTCGTGCGGCTTTGATCATTGTAGTGGGGACCCAGCTGACAAATCTTTAACATGAGTGAGGAGTGTGGTAATTAATTTCCACTTATAATTTTTTCTAATTATACCTTGATGGTTGTCCTTATAACGTTTTTGTTTTTAAATGTGGAGAGAATGTTTCCCTTGAGGATCTTACCACCGAGAGAGGAAGAACGGGGCAACGGTTCCAACGGCGACAACTAGTGCACCAGGTAAATAATCTCATTGAAATTTTTTTTTATTAATATTCACCAGGAACTAGTTCAATGATATTTAAAGCGATAATTAAAATTTAATATTATACGATTTTTTTGGAGCGATGCCCGTCCTTTGGATAAGACCGGACATCATGACAATGCAACTAGGTCGGCGACGACAAGCTTGGTGCACCCGGGTAAATAATCTCATTGCAATTTTTTTTATTAATATTCAGGAACTAGTTCAATGATATTTAAAAGCTGACAATTAAAATTTAATATTATACGTTTTTTGTAGGCGATGCCCGAATCCTTTGGATGAGCGGACATCGTGAATACGCAACTAGGTCGACGGTGCGGGTTGAAGGCACGAAACGGGAGAGCGAGCACGATGATATTGATGATGTAATTAGGAGCTTTAAAAATAGGAAGAAGAAAAAGAAAATTTGACAATGTAAAATATTGTATTATTATAAGACAAATGTTACCATACTTGGAACGTTTTTTGCGTTATATAAAAAACTCATTTATCATACTATTTTTATGTCAAGCATTAATTGCAATGTTTCCTTGCGTACTTTTTGTTTGAATTGTTTTTTTTATTAGTTATTGAATATATATGCTCATGAAAGTAAAAATGAAATATAGATTGGGTATTGGGGAATTGAGAGTGATGTGAGCACTAAGAGCTTCCCACCTTCACGTGGTTATTTGTTTAGTAGAGAATAATTTATTGGAGGCGATTTAATCTTGGAGCAAACCTCCCCTTGATCCGGCGTAGCTTATGAAAAGATCCACTTGTTGACTTAGTTGCTACTCTTTCAAATCGTGGGAGGCTTGTTCCAAGTTCATGCGACTCAATAGAATATTATTTCTTAAACAGAACTTATTAAATTATGTTTGTGTTTTAGCATATGTTCTAACATTATCATAAGAATGCATCTTGGTAAAAATACTACATCAATTACTTGTATTTATTGTATAGATAATGATGGATTTTGATTGAGCTTAGCGGTCTGAGGTACAAATCCTCTTGCATCATGAACAATACAGCTTGTCCAGCCGGGGTCATGTCAGGATATTTTTGTAATGCTTTGACCAAGTTTGTAATATGCATTGTAAGTTCTTCTGATTCATAATTCAATATTAAGCTTGTTCATATGCGATTCTATTATCTAGGTTTTTTGTATGTGTTTTTTCATCTATTTGATTGTAAGCAACTATGCATGTTCTGTTGTTCACTATGATTTCTCCCATTACCACTCCCGGATGAATGTTTTATTGTTACATAGGTTACTTTATTGTTACTATGATTTCTCCATTTACGATTTCATGGTTACATCATAAAGTTGTCAATCTCGAGGTTGGTGATGAGCTTTTAGTTCTCGGTTGGGGCTTTTACGATATTTTCTCCCCTCTATGTCATTCCTGCATCACCTCGTTGTTTGAGCATGCCAATTTCTACCACTTGTACCAAATTGGCACATGTCCAATCTCACAGTGGTGCCACGTTTCACCTATTTTGAGTGAGAATTTAGGGTTTCTCTAACATAGCTTCAAAAATCCGATTCGATTACTTTGCTTGAATATTGTCACATAATACTTATGGTTTGGATTGATGACCATGTTGAATGGTTGGTTGATTCATAGAGCCACCCATATAGTCATCTTGAGATATTTCGAAAGATTTCTTGGGTTTCCTTTTTCCTGTAGTTTCTAGTGGGTGGGATGGTGTGGGGTGATCCATCAATCTTGGTGCTCTTGTAGTAGGGAATTTGTTTTTGGGGATATAAAGGAGCATTTGATGTAGATATCCCATTGGATGCATTCATAGATGGGCACGAGATAAAATTTAGAAATTAAAAATATGCAACCTCTGTAGCATGGCAACTTTGAAGGTAGAGACAGTTAACGATTGTTTTGTGCGGCCTTAATATGATCGTGATTTCTTTCTATTATCTTAATGCAAATATATAGTCCGGTCTCATTAAAATGAGGATTGTGGTTGTATTTCTCTTTGGTTGTTTCTCTCTTAATGCTCGAAGTTTCCAAAGTTGCGATAGTTGTTTAGTTTGCACATTTACAACTTAAAAGTGGTTTTTAGCAATGGGAGTCATGTTTTTTAAGGTTCGTACTAATATGAGATCTTGTAATTCTATATTCAGCATAAGAATATATTTACTTTAAGTGATCATGACAACAATTGCCACATCTACCTCATTGGGTACTTGATGGAAAGGGGGAAGAATTTGGGTGCAATGTTTGATAATTATGGCCGGAACAATTGTCTTCTCTTTCATTTTTTTCACCCATTTCCTTTAATCGCTCAAACGGAAGAGGGACTACGGGTCTGCGACAGAGAAGGTAGTTAATACAAGAGCTATGGAAAGGATTTGTACTTCAACAAGGATTGTACGGTGACAAAAAAAATTGCGGGTCGAGAGAAAAAATTATGTTTAAAGGAAGGTCACTGCGCGTGAAACTTCTTTGCGGTGGATCTTTCCTTGTCCATATATTCGATTTTTAATGTGTTATTTTTAATTTTTCATGGAGGGTTGTTTTGGCATATGGTGCGGCATTCAATTGCACACTTCTCGAAAGCATTTTCAATTTGTCTTGCGGCGGTGTGAACAAACTGCTGATCTTGTTGGGTGTAGAATTGAAGGGAAAAATGTTGTCTTGGAGGGCAAGCATGGTTCTCAGAAATAGTTAATGATGGTGTGACAATAGCTAAGGAGGTAATTTGTAGATGTGTACTCTGGTTTTCTTTTTAATGTTGTATTAGTTCCCCCTCTTAAATGTCTTAGATTTGGTAGGCATAATTTGAAAACTCAAAGGTGAAAACATATTTGTTACCAGTGGTCTACTTGGCCTATGGACTAGCCACATTAAGGTAATACATAAGCTTTTCCACAATAATAAAAGGAAAGGGTTATTTGCTAGTCAAATTTTTATTGTTATTGACGGTGTATTAAATGTATCTCAATGCTATGGTTTTGGCCTTTTTATTGGTTGAATTAGAGGACCCGGTTGAAAATATTGGGGCCAAGTTGGTAAGGCAAGTTGCGGCAAAGACAAATGATTTAGGTTTGGGGATGGAACCCACAAACATCACATTCTTGCACATGTTGGAATATTGAAAAATTCCAACAATGAATGGAGAATAAATCTTTTCACACTTACTCTAACACACGAAAATAAAAATTTCATGGCAGAGACAAAGTTTCAATACTTTGAAAACAAACTTCTATTCCCTTCAATAACTAACCTTTATTACACTACTTCCTCGAGAGGGATTAGAAAATTATGGCTTGCTACAAAACGCGGTGCATAAAACCAACTCCTTTAATACGATTTCAAAACAAACATACTATGTCTCTAAAACACTCTGTTGTGTTTTCCCTTTACTTCTTCTTGTGCATACACATAAAAAAGTTACACTCGGTCTTTCACTTTTTACACCTTCTTGTGTAATAAAAAATTTACCCATTTTCTATAAAAAAAACTACCAATATTTTTCGACCTTTTTATTTTTATATGCCGTAACATATAAAACATATTATAATAAACCCTCTTTTTAAAAAAATAAAATTAAAACTAAATTCTATGGCCCACCTTTCATTTCACATATGATATATATATATATATATATAACATATGTTTAAAACATATGTATATATTAAACTATCAAAACATTAAAGAACCCTTTCGAGTCGGACTTCAAAAGTACGAATAGATTGAATTTCAAACCAAATTCGCATTCCAAAATGGGATGCGACGTCTGCACCTAATTTTAACTCAATTCTCAATCCAATGTGCCCTATAAAAAGTCGGGTCCGGTTTTCGGGTTTCGAGATTCCCTTCAATTTCACATGCGATCAATATTAATGCTCCACATGTCCTCCTTTTGAATTTACAAAGCACATCAGATAATTTCTATTTGTTTAATTTACAGTTGGTGAATTGAGTTAATGTTGGTTGTTGTGTTTTTAAACAATCTTGTGCAGAAATATGGCTACTATTGTCTACAAAAAAAACTGCAGGAATTTTAAATGCTGAATTAAATTTCTGGGTGGCATCTCAAGCAACCTCCATGTTGCTGCTTTGCATCGGTCAATACACTCTACGACGGTTGAAGTTAAAATTCAATAGCACGGGGTTTAATAAGTGAGGGTGTAAAGGTAACTTTTTGTTGATAGTCTTGGATTAGATCATCTATTCATTTTTGTAGGGTCTTATGGTGTTTGGTTTTTTAGTTTTGGGTTGGGCTTATTGGGTATTTAAAGATAGTTTTTGAGTGAAAAAATTGCTTTCAAGTATTAAAAAATTTTTTACAACTTTTGTCAAAATTTATGAGCTTGTTAGGAAATACAAAAGCGACAATGGTTGTATCTTAAATTTGTGGAAAATAATTTGAAAATGAAACCTTTTTGTTTAGGTTGTTCTGGCGAGTGCAAAACCCCATTCAAATTACTAGGGCATTGACAAGACAATAAAGGCCCTTGTTTCGAACTCAAAATTTGTCGAAGGAGGTAAACGCTTGCCTTTTTGAGTAGAAATTTGGTTTGCTTTTTGCTGATGGTTTGGTGTATCCTAATTGAATTAGTTGCCTAAGGTATTTTTGGTTGCAAACTCCTTTTTGATTTTTCTCTGATGTGGCCTTGTGGAATAAGTTCCAAGTTGTGTGGTCTTGTTAGATCTACAACATTTGTAGTTGTTTAGTCTTATGGCGAGAATACACTTTTATTATGGACATAGTTGATGCAGTATTGTCATTTAATCCTTGCTTGCGGGTAGCATGTTGAAAAGTTTCTTGTGAAACATTTGGTATTCAAAATGACACTTGATCTATCTGACATCATGCACTTGACTTCAAAATTCATATTGAAAGTGTGCGGACAATTCTTGCAAATTTCAAATATTTATGTTGTTTTAAACCATTTTCTTTTTCATGTATTGAATTCTTGAAAATGTGAAAAAGACTTTGGTATGAAACCAAATGGTGAATAATTTCACCACAACAACCACTTCAATTATAGTTTAGAAGTAGAAAAAATGTGCTTATGAAGCATAGAAGATATCTTGACTTATTCTTGATGTTTGGCTATGGTTATTTTTGAAAGAAAATAACTCCTTATTCCCTAGAATAGTGATCTTCAATACAAGTAAATGCGAGAGAAGAGATCATGGGTATTGTGACAAACTGAAATTGTGGATTTTGAGGAGAGAGTGGTGTGTCTACAATGCTTCTAATCAAGCATTTTCCTTAGTGTACCCCATTATTTTCCTCCAGCTGAGTCTTAATTGACTTCTTCTTTCTTCGGTTTATTTATCAAATTCGTAGAATTTGATAAATATTTATCAAAATGGTTGGACTTTAATTTATATTCAGACTTTATATTATCTCCATCCTTATAACCAATGTTTAACTTTCCAACACTTTGTATTTATACTCCACGTTTCTTTTTAAATAAATTACTTGTAATGAACTTTGTTTCTATATTTCACCATGACCTTACAACAATCACGCTCCAGGACTTCTATGCTAATTATCCGCCAATCATTTAATTAAACAATTTCATTATACTGTCTAGGCCCAACCTATATATATCAATAACCAATCAAACACTCGTATAAAGTGCACATTATCCTCCGTTTACCTTAGTTAACCTCAAGACAGGATTGACGATGCGACCAGGTCAGATGGCCTTCTCCCGAATCCAACGACTCTTGGCAATTTCGCTCGGCTTCCAGCGTCGGGCTTTAACGTGCGATGGAGCGGGTTAAACGGTGGTTTTCCGGGGTCACTTCGCCCGCGTGTCACATTCCCAATAGATAAGCTCGCGAATAGGAAATACGCCTACTCGCCATGATGCGATATGGGCAACACAGCTTTTGTGATTCCGCTCGTGGTTTTGGTAGAGGGCTTGACCACGGGTGCAAGTCTGGTTCCGCTATCCTTTTGTTTGTTAACTCATGTCCAATCCTCGGAATTAGAAGGTTCAGAAGCACAACAATTTTTGTCTCTTTATTAAGCGGGATTTTTATATTTAGACAGTTTTCACGACCTCGGTTCTCTACACAAACCTCGCCTTGGATATTTTTTACATAAAATGATTATTTTCAGTAATTATTTATAACTTTCCACATGTTTAGTGTGGTATTCCCATGATTTATTATAAATATGTGTATTATCAAAGAAAACCAACACAAATTTTATAAGATGGGATCAAACAAAATTGTTCTTAAGTCGAGCCCGCCAGACTTCAAACGACGATAAACCATAATTCAAACCAAATTCACGTTCCAAAATAGCCTGCTGACGTCGGCCAATTTTGTGACGCGAAAACCAAATGAATTCCGCCCTAATCTTTTTCTGGTCTGAAGTTGGGCTGGCGTACAGAGAGAAGTTGTGACGCGAATTTCTTATCAAATTCGCCCTAATATTTTTTGGGTCTGGATTTCCATTGCGCGAGCGGCCCAAACAAAGATCCACTCCAATCAATTTCTGCCACGTGTACTCAATAAAAACTTGCCCTGCTCCCGGCTGCGGGTGCATTCGATGGCGTTTAAGGCGATGGGACATGGATATGGCAATTTCATATCAATCGCATTAACATTTAACGTTGTTCAATTAAGTTTTCACATCAAATCCGCATTAATTAATTTTTAATACTGTTCAAGATCGCACCTCCACTCCTCTTAGAGATTCCGCACGCTCCAATTTGATCCGGCCTTCGGCTCTCGTTATTAATGATCAAAGATTAATTATGACGGGCGTCCTTTGATTGCGTTGCAGTCGTGTCGACAAAATGGCATTTAGCCATGGTTTTTCAGAAAAGCCGGTTGCTGGATTACACTGCCTGCTAACTGTGACGATAAGGAGAAGTGGCCAGCTGAACTGCTGCCTAGAACTTGCTGCATATTTGCATTTCTCTCGGTTCTGTCTCTATCTGTCTTCCTCTGTTAATTGGAATTCTGCTTCTCCGTCTCCTCTTGTGCCCACTGCGCCTAAGATTGCACCCATGCCTCGCATGCGTCATAGGATGCGTTGCCGCAGGGGGAGCACTAAAGGTCAACCCTTGCGCGCTTCCTCCAGCCCCTCAATAGAGTCGACTTCCGGCCAGTCCAGTGAATATTACGCAGGTCTATATCCAAATACTAGGAGTGGGCGGGGTCGACTTGTAGGATCTAGCCACCATATGGATTCCCCTGCTCCTCGCTTCCCCACTACTGGTTCACCTTCTCCCATGACGCGCACTGCGCAATTTTCCTTTAATTGCTCTCTCAACCGCCCGCGAATCACGGCTTTAGTCACTGTGGTCTTCTGCGAGGAGGCCCAAACGGAGGAAGAATGCACCCGTCCGGCGGGTCTGAGCTCGGAAAAAGCCGGCCAGCATTCGGGCCTTTAGGAGGGGAGCCGTGGCATGCATGTGGAGGTAGCACCTAGCGATCCTGGACCTTCCGAAGGATGGTGCCGAATCGTGGAGGAACCACCGGAGGAGTAGTTTGGTTAATTTGTTTTTCTTGCTTAGCAGGCCCACTTAATTGGGCTGCTTTTAGATTATTTTACTGTGCTGGACCTTTGTAATATTTTTGAATTCTGTTAATTAAACGTTCAAGATTGGTTTCCTCGTATGAGGGCAGTCTTCTTAATATTTTGATTTTTTGATGAAAAATTTGCCATATGTATGGCCAGGCAATGTTTTTGACTTCGGTGTAATTTTATTCGCAATGTTAATAGATTAACTTTACTTAGAATTCTCACATGATTAGTGTTTTTCTTGATCTGTTCAAGGATTTTGGGTACTTTAATTTGTATTCGGAACAATGGAAGTCGGTACTCTATCTGTTGCTTTACTGTTCTACATACTGCTATTTCACTTTCTTATAGATGCCTCGGGCATATTTGAATGCTTTCTCAGATTGTTGATAATCTCCATGTGGACCGTTACTGGATTTTATATCATGTCCCTGTATGTGACATGGGGTATTTTTCTATCATTGTCTGGGGTGGGACTTCCACTTTTCTGGATGGATATTTGGGTTCCAATCTTCAGATGTGAAAATGTAATGACTTCATGGACTGTTTTACTTCATACAATATATTGAAAACATCGTTTTTTCTCTTGTGAAAAAAAAAATGATTAATGTTTATCACTCTGCCTTCAAAACTAGCGATGCTGGTCTATGTTGCTGGTTTATTGATATGGTCCGATGGTCTTTTTATATTTTGGACATATCACACTCCTCACATGATTAGCGTTTTTCTCTGTTCAAGGATTTTGGGTACTTTAATTTGTATTTGGAACAATGGACGTCGGTACTCTATCTGTTGCTTTACTATTCTACATATTGTTATTTCACTTTCTTATAGATGCCTCGGGCATATTTGGATGCTTTCTCAGATTTTCGATAATCTCCATGTGGACCGTTACTGGGTTTTATATCAAGTCCCTGTATGTGACATGGGGTATTTTTCTATCATTGTCTGGGGTGGGACTTCCACTTTTCTAGATGGATATTTGGGTTCCAATCTTCGGATGTGAAAATGTAATGACTTCATGGACTATTTTACTTCATATAATATATTCAAAACAACGTTTTTTCTCTTGTGAAAAAAAAATGATTAATGTTTATCACTCTGCCTTCAAAACTAGCGATGCTGGTCTATGTTGCTGGTTTATTGATGTGGTCTGATGGTCTTTTTATATTTTGGACATATCACACTCCTCACATGATTAGCGTTTTTCTCTGTTGCGGGGTTTTGGGTACTTTAATTTGTATTTGGAACAATGGACGTCGGTACTCTATCTGTTGCTTTACTATTCTACATACTGCTATTTCACTTTCTTATAGATGCCTCGGGCATATTTGGATGCTTTCTCGGATTGTCGATAATCTCCATGTGGACCGTTACTGGGTTTTATATCAAGTCCCTGTATGTGACATGGGGTATTTTTCTATCACTGTCTGGGGTGGGACTTCCACTTTTCTGGATGGATATTTGGGTTCCGATCTTCAGATGTGAAAATGTAATGACTTCATGGACTGTTTTACTTCATATAATATATTCAAAACAACGTTTTTTCTCTTGTGAAAAAAAAAATGATTAATGTTTATCACTCTGCCTTCAAAACTAGCGATGCTGGTCTATGTTGCTGGTTTATTGATATGGTGTGATGGTCTTTTTATATTTTGGACATATCACACTCCTCACATGATTAGCGTTTTTCTCTGTTCAAGGATTTTGGGTACTTTAATTTGTATTTGGAACAATGGAAGTCGGTACTCTATCTGTTGTTTTACTATTCTACATACTGCTATTTCACTTTCTTATAGATGCCTCGGGCATATTTGGATGCTTTCTCAGATTTTTCGATAATCTCCATGTGGACCGTTATTGGGTTTTATATCAAGTCCCTGTATGTGACATGGGGTATTTTTCTATCACTGTCTGGGGTGGGACTTCCACTTTTCTGGATGGATATTTGGGTTCCAATCTTTAGATGTGAAAATGTAATGACTTCATGGACTGTTTTACTCCATATAATATATTCAATTCTCTTGTGAAAAAAAAATGATTAATGTTTATCACTCTGCCTTCAAAACTAGCGATGCTGGTCTATGTTGCTGGTTTATTGATATGGTCTGATGGTCTTTTTATATTTTGGACATATCACACTCCTCACATGATTAGCGTTTTTCTCTATTGCAGGGTTTTGGGTACTTTAATTTTTATTTGGAACAATGGACGTCGGTACTCTATCTGTTGCTTTACTATTCTACATACTGCTATTTCACTTTCTTATAGATGCCTCGGGCATATTTGGATGCTTTCTCAGATTTTCGATAATCTCCATGTGGACCGTTACTGGGTTTTATATCATGTCACTGTATGTGACATGGGGTATTTTTCTATCATTGTCTGGGGTGGGACTTCCACTTTTTTGGATGGATATTTGGGTTCCAATCTTCAGATGTGAAAATGTAATGACTTCATGGACTGTTTTACTTCATATAATATATTCAAAACAACGTTTTTTCTCATGTGAAAAAAAAATGATTAATGTTTATCACTCTGCCTTCAAAACTAGCGATGCTGGTCTATGTTGCTGGTTTATTGATATGGTCTGATGGTCTTTTTATATTTTGGACATATCACACTCCTCACATGATTAGCGTTTTTCTCTGTTCAAGGATTTTGGGTACTTTAATTTGTATTTGGAACAATGGAGGTCGGTACTCTATCTGTTGCTTTACTATTCTACATACTGCTATTTCACTTTCTTATAGATGCCTCGGGCATATTTGGATGCTTTCTCAGATTTGTAGATAATCTCCATGTGCACCGTTACTGGGTTTTATATCATGTCCCTATAGGTGACATGGGGTATTTTTCTATCATTATCTGGGGTGGGACTTCCACTTTTCTGGATGGATATTTGGGTTCCAATCTTTAGATGTGAAAATGTAATGACTTCATGGACTGTTTTACTTCATATAATATATTCAAAACAACGTTTCTCATCTTTTAAAATTTCATTTTTTTTTTTAAATTGAACCCTCCGTCGGTCTACCGACGCCTTGTAGACGTCGGAACTGCGACAACCCAGAAACGTCGAAAGAGAGACAGTATAAAAACTTCGGACCACATTTCGTCGGAATTACGACAGCTTACAAACGTCGGAAGAACGACGTTCCAAATGCCCGACCACATTTCGTCGGAATTGCGACATCTTACAGACGTCGGAAGAGCGACGTCCAAAACGTCGGACCACGTTGCGTCGGAATTGCGACTGTTTACAAACATCGGAAGAGCGACGTTCAAAATGTCGGAAGAGCGACGTTCAAAACGTCGGACCACATTTCATCAGAAGTGCGACAATTTACAAACGTCGGAGGCGCGACGGTTTGTGAGACGTCGGAAGAGTGACGCTTGTTCGGAAGCGACGGAAGAAGTGTCGATAGTGCGACACTTTTTATGTGCATCGGAACTGCGACGGCATGAAAAACCACGTTTTGTCTTCCCTCAAATTGTCGCTCTTGCGATGACTATGTGTCGGAATAACGATGAATTGGCCGTCGGAATTTCCGCCAAATTTTCTAGTGCCCCTTTTCTTCTATTATGATTTCTAGGCCTTCTATTCTCCTTGATATTGCAAAACCCTTGGAATTTTAGATGATCTTTGAACCTCTAAGATTGAGATTCATACTCTTGCAAATAATCACCAAGAGTCTCATCCTTTGACGGATATCCTTCCTCCATCTCTCTTGCTCTGAATGTAGGCATGGTAGAGCATTGTGGGTCTGATTGTGTGGCTGAATTCTCACACGTATAATATGAAGAACTGGAGATTTCTTCATGTGTAAATATTTTAGAGGGATCTACATGTCTTTCCCTCCTCATTCCCTTGATTTCTCTATTGATATCATGCATAGTTTGGAGAAGAATTTTTGAAAACTTCTTTCCCTCCATTTCTCCAAATAATGGAGTCTTGCCTTTGTCTCTTCTGTAGATCTTTTCCTTTTTGTGAGAAGCTTCTTCTTTTTCTGATAACATAGATGCAATTCCTTCACAGGCTGAGCCAAGATTATGCTCTAATACCACTGGAATATCCCCAAAATTGGGAGAGCAGCAATTTAACACACAATATTGGCAATAGAAGCAAATGTCAACGCATTAAATATGAGCCAAAGATAGATACATGGTATTAAGTGTATTACCAACAAATGAATACAATATCTTTGGGATCAAGTCCCTCAAGCTAGGCAAGCGAAGCCTCTAATTCCTAAAAATCACTAAAACATGTAATACACTACTACACAAAATACTGAAGCAAGCACAACGCATTTTTATTGACTAATATTGTAGCTAGAATGTGTGTGTGTGTGTGTGTGTGTGTGATGATACCATGCTCATACAAGGCTCAAAATGGGGATCTAGGCTCCCATACACTTTTCCTAGATAACCTAGGAAGGGTTTCTGGAAGTACACAAAATATTAGAGGGTGATATAAAGCCCTAGGGCTAAAGAATCACTGCAACTGAAGCACATAGAGGAGGTGGATGAAAATTATGTAGATATGGATGGAACTTCTCCAATAGATTCTCTCAATGAAGGGATGATCCCTCTAATGAATATCTATCCTCCCAAATGTGCCAGTGAACCCTCCTTTGGATATGCTCAATAAAATAACGCAGTTTAAGAGTGAAACTGCACTGTAGGAGATGGTGATGCCTTGGCCTGATGCCAAAATATGATATGAAGTACATCGACCTTCCTTACTGATCTCCCAATGGAAAGAATCCTTCCTCCACTGAAGAAAAGCTCATAAATGGCCCAAAGAAATCCTCCACTGCTGCACCCTGCAACTTAGCACATGTCTAAATATAATCTACGTTGTAGAAGAAGTTGTAGCCTGGACTAATGCTGGAATGTGGAAATAATTCTCAATTAAATTCTCCTGAGTAAACACTCAAAGTCCCCCAAGGATGAAGGTGGGATTCCCGCTCAGTAACACCCTCGTGCTAAACATCACTGCAATCTTAGCTAAATAGTTGAAGAGAGCCACAAGTCATAATAGACCATAAACAAATAATAATCCAAAAATCCCTTCCATATCTGCCATCCCCTTCCTTATATGCTTGGTGAGCTTCCTCACCTTGGGCCCCACTCATTAAAGCCAGTACTTCCATGCAAAGGATCTCCTTCCAAAACTATGTTGTCCCTCATTGAATGTCAACTCCCTCCATACCAGCGTTGTTGATTTGGTCAAAGTTGACCCTGTCCACATGCTTCCTCCCTTGTTCACACATAGGGGTGCTTTATCCAGCTCTTTTGATGTCCTCCATTCACATTTGGAGTGGTTTTATTCCTACTAAGAAGATTTATGGGTCTCCCTACCCTGTTATTCTTCTAACTAAGAAGCAAAATCAAAATTTAATATTCTAATTAGCTGCATGCTAATTTATGAATATTACAAATATCAACCACAATAATATTTTTAATTTGGTTGTACTAGTTTAATAGATATTTATAAGGATTATGGAATATCTCATCATTACAAATATTATAAAATGGTGAACATTAAATTTAGTAAATTTATGTTACTTCATGATGATGTGATGTATAGAAGGATGTGGTCACCATGATCGTTATGCGAAAGTTTCGACGTCAAAAGAAAATTTTCATTAATGAGGGAATAATCCCAATTGTTGATGGTGAGAAGGTCAGTGCTTGCAACACCCCATTACATCTTCCCAACTAAAACCCTTCCTCGTGCCCACCTTATCTTGAATAAAGAAACATGATAAATATTGCATCTTCTTCGACTACAGAGACAATGGTGTTTCGTGCTATTTATGCATGTCTGTATGTCAATAACACTAAGGTACCTAGAAAAAAAACTAAGCTGAGTGAAATGGAAAACCAGTTGAAAGTTTGAGTGAGTTACTGTGAGTTTGTGGGATAGACTCACTAGCATGTTTTATTATGAGTCATACATGTATTAATAAGCAAGTGCAATGTTTTGTAGTGGTTGCTGGAAAGTATGTATCTAGTAAATCCACGAGTTGGAGTGTGTAATGTAAGCCTGATGAGGCATGTGTACCCCCATAAAGTTCGTGGTAATCTTAAAACCACTTTGTAATTGTAATTGCAGGTTTGTGGTCATCCAAAAACCTCTTTGGACGTGTAGGTTTGTGGTAAGCCAAAAATCACTTGTGAGAGTGTATGTAAGTGTAGGTTTGTGGTAAGCCAAAAACCACTTTGTTGTGTAGGTTTGTGATCAATTAGAAACTATGTGTGAGAGTGAAGTGGACAGGGATTCATGTAGGCATGGTTTAGGGTCAGTCGACAAAACCCTGAGAATGGTTTAGGGTAAGTGGATAAAACCCAAGGCATGGTTATGGGTAATCCGATAAAACCCATGATGACGATGATGGATGGGGATTTGCAGGTACCAGTACAGGTATGCAAATAATGGTTGACTGAACCATGTACATGAAGGACATCTTAGTTGACTGGTGGTTGTAGTGGTTGGTGCCCATGAATTCCACTAGAGGGTTTTTCCTTTATATGGATGTCAACATATTCGTTTTTATCATATTTGTAAACACCAGGACCAAAACTAGACTTTTCTGATTGAGATCAAGACAAGTAGTCATTAAAGGGGATACTTGAAAATATAAGTCCTACTTGTCTTTGGTGTGCTCATAAATTCTAGAATGAGTCTATTCCTATTAGTTAGGATTTTTTTGAGGTATATTTGGTAGAGATATTCTCACCAACTAGTTATATTTCAGGTTGTTATAAGAAGAAAAATTGAATCCAAGGTTGCTTCCTCAGTTGCTCCAGGCCTAGAATTCAAGGCAACAAATAAATGGCTGATGCAAGCTATAGTTTATTTCATTGCTCTGAGCCTTTGAAAAATTCCAAAGAGAGCATTTAATGCTTTCAAATAATCATCACTTACAGTACTTGTGGCTAATAGGTCATTTTCAATGGCAACAACCAAAGCTCAGACAATGTCACTAGAGGCATATTCTTGAACAATAGTACTAGAGAACATAATCTTTATAAATGTAGTTATCTGGATTGTTGTATCAGGATCACTAGAGCTGATAAGGTCAAGGACAACCTGAATTCCGCCATCTTCTACAGTTGCCCACTTATTTGAGCGGTTGTAAATAAATAGATTTTACAGGGCATAAATGGAAACTACCTTCATCTCTTCTGTTTGTTAGTGCTCAAGCAGATTCACAAGTGCACAACAAGTAGATATTGCATCTGTTGTCTGTGCCAGAGTCTCATTTTGAAACAGATCCCCTAGTGCAAGAGCAACTAGCATTCTTGCTTGCTGGGTATGAGTCTGAGGATCAAGAAAATACTGAGATAATGGAGAAATTATTGACTTTCCAACTTTCAAGAATTTTATCTTGACATTATTCAGGAAGGATTCTAGCAATTCAATGCAAAATAAGTACACAAAACACCACAATCATTTTAAACTAATCTAGTTCACAAAACCCAGTCACAGGTTCACTTCAAGAAAGTTGGTCCCATCTTTTAAAGATTCACACATGCATCAACATCGTGGCAGAAATCATAGGTTGGCACAAATTATTCTTTTCCAACCGCGCAATCGCAGAAGACTAGATCACACATAGTCGGAAAAATGCTCTTTGACTTACCGGCCATAGATATGTCAGCCCTCACAACCTGGCTATGGTCAGTGTCTCTAAATGGATCTCCCCACTGGTCTGCACTCTCCAACAACTCCAAAATAACTTTAATATTCTCTTATTTCCCTCTGCCCAGGAGCACATGGAATTCACTCAATGAACCTTTGACATATCACGTGCGTTCCTGGCATATTAAACAATACTCCTGATTTGACTACATATTGGAAAGTACCTCTAAAAATCACATTATTCAACCCCCTACCAATATGAACCCAATACACCTTCCCAATTTAAAAAAGCCCTAATTTCACTAGATATTGTAGGTATCCATTTTTTCATTAGCATTTTTTATACCCCTTTATATTTTTTCATTAACTTTGAGCTCCATTTATTATACCTGCCAATATAAAAACCCTTACCCCCTATATATCTCCCAATATATTATTTCATTTTTTTCTCAATATATGTCCCCCAATATCCCAATATATTATTTCATTTTTTTCTCAATATATATCCCCCAATATGAATGCACATGGTATGGTATTTCTCCCCCAGTGAAGCCCCTGTGCCTAGGAGGGGCCAAGAATGAGGCCCAAACATGCTCTGATACCAATTTAGATTTTCTTAAAGAACTCCAAATTGTATTCACATGAAAATAATATTACAATATAAATACATTAGGTTATGTCTTGAGATAGCTAATATATCTTGGACATACAATCTCTTGGTTGAGTGAATATTTAAACCACACACCAATCTAGGAAACTAACTAGTTCATGAGAATCTCTCAACCAACTAGACCTCAAAAAACTCCTAACTAATAGGAACATACTCATTCTAAAATTGATGCGCACATCAAAGACAAGTAGGAATTATATTTTCAAGTGACTGCCTCTAAGAAACCACAGAAGATCAAAACCTGTTGTTGGGCCTCATTTAGCCAGTTGAAACATGTGAATTTGTGGGAAACATAGTGTTGCTTCCACTAAGTTTTTGGTTGTTGGATTGTTCTAGGATGAAGGTAGCAGAGATTATGAGGAGCCACTTCCAATGTTCCAAAGTAACAGTACAGAGTTCTGAGAACAGGGCGGACCCAAGGTCAAGTGAGTGCCAAGATTTTGGCCTAGCCACTTTACATGTGGGAGCTTCTGAGGTATCAACAAAGATGGAGGAGAAAGAGGTGGTCGTTTCATGAGGACCAAGGTCGACCCCTATTGCAATGGTAAAAAAAATAGGTTGTTGGTGAAGGTGTTGCTTACAAAAGTATATAGCAATGGTAAGTCTAGCGAAGAGCCAAAACACGAAGTCAAAGAACATGACAAAATGTTATTTAAGATTGTAAGACTGAAAGTGTTGCATGTTGTTATGTATGGGATGATGTTACAAATGTACAATTCTTAATACTGAAGGGATGGGATGGCCATGGTGTCGTTCCATCACCCTCCCTCATGCATGTGACCACCTAATCGGGGATTTTCGATCCATAAATAAATCCAAAAATAAGATAAATCTATATTAATATTAATTTAGTTTTATATATCTCATGATACAATTTAGTTTTATTATAAAAAAAATTAATAAAATTTTAATTTTCTTTACAAAAAATTCAATGCTATATATATATATATATATTTCCCACAGAAAAATAAACTTTATTTTTATTAAATAACAGACTGGCCCCAAGGGGTTTTACACTTGCTCCTTGAGCTGTATTGTCTTGCTGGATTCTATAAATCGTCGCCATATAAAGCCTTTTTTACAAAAATTCTGAAACATAGACTAACCGTAGAAAACACTTTTCCTTGTTTCATCATTTGTTGAAATTATCGAGCTGTGGAGGATTTACAAAAAGCTCTATTGTGAATATAGACTCTTCCTCATTCATAAGGACATATCCCAGTCATCAATTTCCTTGTTCAAACTTAAATAACTTCCTCTGCAGTAGAGGATGCTTCCACGATCGACAGTCATCCTGGGGAAGTGTCAAAGCTTATTTTGATAAAGCATCTGCCTCTGTGTTCAGCTCTTTCTAAACATGTAGATAGTTGATTGAACTTTGGAAAGAGACTAAGAATTGATCGAAGGACTGCCTGTAAGTGGGGGGCCATGATCTGAGAACGCCGAAGAGCCTAGTCCACTACCACCTTCGAACCGCCAAAACACTGCAAAATTTGTTAAAACCTTTTTGTTTACCACATTTAATACTACCCATAGTTCCACTAATTCAGCGTTATTGTTTGAGCCATGACTGGGTAAAAAGTTGATAAAAAATAAAAAATTCTCAACTGAGATGAAGGGTGGCTCCTGTGCCTGTGAGTAGGGGAGTCCCTTGGATGGCTCCATCGAAAAAAGCCAAGGCAAATCATGATTAATTTCGGAGGGCTAAATGATCCGAAATTTGAGCGCTTTGGGTGGTCGTTTGTGTTCGTTTGTCCACTGTACAATTAAAGCCGAGGTAAATTCCTCTAGAATGGATTTTCCATGAAATAAGGCCATATTCCTTGCCCAAAAAATGCCATATGTGAAGAAGGAATGGAAATAAGCATAAGAGCTTACCTCGGGATCATTCCACCATCGTTTCATTCGGGAGAGAACATTGTATGTCGCGTCGTGATGAGTCACTATGAAAGAGGAAACTGACGTGTTCCATACCGACTCTGCATAAGAACATAGAAGGAAAAGGTGAGGTCCAAATTTAACATCTAAATCATAAAGAGAACATCGGCTCAGTCCTTCCACACCTCAACGTTGAAGGTTTTCCCATGTGAGGATCCTATTGTAAAGAACGAGCCATAACACAATTTTATCCTTAATTTGGCCAGGGGCTTTCCATAGTTGTTTCCACCATTCCTCTTTTTCCACTGATATTGATTCCTCCATTATTGATTTATATCCTTTGCTCGTTGTATAGGAACCAGAAGCTACATTTTTAGTCCAAACGAAAGAGTCTTTAGTCTCCTGGTCCAGATGTATGAAATTGTTTACAAGTAAGAGCACAAATGATGACCATTCCTGAGATTCTGAATCATTTAGCCCCAGAGACACTGTCGTTTTCCAGCTAGAGGTTCCCCACTCCCATGGAGAGGAATTTTCTACATCCGCTATAGTTTGAATATTTTTTAATCTAAGATTATTTCTTAGCCTCTCAGAAAGTTTTTAAGCTTCTCCTACCCCAACCCAAGGATCCTGGCCTATTCTAACTTGTGTACCATTTCCAATATTCCAAGTAGTCCAGTTTCCAATCAACATGAATGATTGAATGAGTGCCTTCCAATTGATTGAACCATTTTTGTGTGATTTTTTTTGAGTTTGGAACCTTGTTGTCACTGTGGATCCCAACAGGTATTTGGCACAGATTATCCGACCCAAAAAAGAGCCTGGGTTCTCAGCAAGCCTCCATAAGGATTTTGCAGCTAAGGATAAACAAAATATAGGAATATTTTTTATTCCCTTTCCTCCCAGCTCCTTTGGAAGAGCTATGGTTGTCCACTTAGTTAGAGGAATTCCCTCATTTTTTTTACTGGCCATCCAAAGAAAGGAAAAACATTTTTTCTGGATTTTGTGTAAAATTCCTTTCTGGATAGCAACAATAGTGGCCCAATATACTAGAATACTTTGTAGAATTGATTTAAGCAACACCACTCCTCCCCCTCTAGAGAGGAATCGATTTGTCCAATGCATTATTATTTTTTCAATCTTTTGATAAAGCCAAAGCCAATCCCTGAAAACATATGAGTTTGGCTTTAGTATAAAGCCTAAGCATTTGAATCTAGACGCCCAATCTGTGTGGGTAAAGGGAAGGGATGCTATGAGATTAGTTAGCAGTCCTTCTGAAGTGATGTTAGGGACCAAGCATGATTTTTCAATATTTATTTGCATTCACTTAGCCTTTTTATAGAGTTCAAGAATCCCTTTTAAATTCCTGGAATTTTCTTTTGAGGCTTCACCAAACATGACGATGCCATCTACAAAAATAATATGAGTGAGATATCCGTAACCTGCAATGTGGATTCCTTTTATATTCCCTGATTCTCACACTTGTTTACAAAGAAAACTCAAAGATTTTTCTACTAGCAGGAACAAGAAAGGTGACAAAGGGCACCCCTATCGTAAACCCCTTGTAGGACAAAAAAAAGCAGAGGGGGAGCCATTGATAAGGATGACAAAGGATGCCGATTGGATGCAACCCATGATCCATTCCACTACCTCCAATACCACCCCTATCTAAATTAGTAAAAGCCTCAGGAAATTCCAGCTTACCCTATCATATGCCTTAGATAAATCTAGTTTGAGGGCATAGGCAACTTTTTTTTTGAGATGTACTATGTGAAGAGCTTCTTGTGCCAGAGATACAACATCATGGATCTGTCTTTTGTGTATAAATCCAAGCTGTTCTTCTGATACTATGTTGCTTAGGATGGGTTGCAATCATTGTGCAATGATTTTTGAGATAAGCTCGTAAATCAGGTTGCAACATGAAATAGGGCGAAAATCCCCAAAGGCATATAGGTTTTGGCTCTTTGAGATTAATGTGATAAAATTTGAATTTATTGAGCCTAGGACTTTTTTGGATCTCTGTGACTCCCTGGCCACTTTTATCATATCATATTTCAAAAGATAAAAAAAAAAACAAGAAAAAATTCTAGTCAAACCATCAAGTCTTGGGCTCTTACCTTTTTGGAAATATCGTAGTATGCGTTCCAATTCATCAACATCCACCTATTTTTGTAGAGTTTCATTCATATCTTCCGTGATCATCTGAGAGAAAAGTTGTAAGACCTGAAGAATTTCCTGAATCGGGCATCCCTCCAGAGCTGAGAAAACAGAATTGAAGTGTTCTAACCCTGCTTTTGCTTTTTCTTCAAAGGAACTAACTTTCTCACCATTTGAATTTTGGATCTCTCGGTTAGTGTTTTGGTTGCGCTTGTGGGATGCAAACCTATGAAAGAACTTTGTATTGTTATCCCCTTCATGAATCTAGATTGCATGGCTCTTCAGTAACCATAATTGTTCCTCCTTCTGGAGAAGGTCATGTCGTTTAAGCTCCAATAATTTTATGGAATCAAGTTCAGCCCCAGAGAGGATACCTGTGCTATTTTTTTTATACAGGTTTGTGATTTCAGCTTCAGTAATTTTTAACATATCCTATTGTCGGGACCGAAAATTTTGTACCCACCCCTTGGTCACTCTTTTTACATGAGAAATGTTTGTTGTCCATTGTTGCATATATGATTTAGACAGGGCGAACGAAAAATGGGACTAGGAATTGGTTATTAGGGACTTATAATCCTCCTCTAATAACCATACCAAGTTGAATTTTAGAGGGGGGTGAGGTTTTAGTTCAAGAATTTCCATATATATAGCTATTGGACGGTGGTCTGATAAACCACCCAACTCCACCCATGTCTGAATTCTGAGATCTCCAACCAAGAGGCCTTTCAATATAAGAAATCTACCCAGCATCTTCGCGACAACCTCCTATTTTTTTTAGTTGTTCCTCCATGTGGGGACAAGTTTCAGCGATTGAACGTCCACCATCTCATGAGCTTCCAATAGTGACTGCATATAAGGGGCCAAAGGATTAGATCTAGCCAAAACCCCCCAAACCTCCTGTTGTGACAGGGTGAAATTTAGGTCGCCCCCCATAATGAGGTTCTGAGAGTGAGTGACTTCAGAGGAGAACATAGACGTCTAGAAGGGTCTCTTCTCTATAAAGGGGCCAATATATTTAGTAAGGAGAAAGAAACACCCATTTTTTTATCAACACAGGAGGACCTTATGTAGGCCAGGTGGAAGTGAGAAGAGAGCACTGAAATAGATGGGCTCCAGGCTGTAACAAGACCCCCCGCCAAGCCCATGTCATCACTAGTAGCGAAAGTCCAATCTTTTAACCATTTCGATAAAATCTCCATTACATGAGATCCAACCAACTTTGTTTCTTGTAAGAAAAGGACGTCATGGAAAATGGTTTGGACTAACCATTTGAGGGCTAGCTGAGAGGGGGTGCCCCCAAGACCCTGCACATTCAGGGAAAGGGCTATCATAATGGGCCCTTCTTTGGGCCTTTCTCTACTCCAAGGGCCCTTTGAATGGTTTTTTTTCTTTCCAACATGGATATCTAGCAAAGCCTGATTTTGAGCTTTAGACAGGTGGGTCTTACGACCCAAAATGATTTTAGGCGGTGGCTCAACAACGAGCCCTCCCTTTATAGAATTTTTAGAACATATCCTAGAAGAGGAGCTAGATCTCAGCTTTGATACGTAAGATGAAGTGGAAAGAGGGATGGGATACCCGAGGATAACCGCCTAAGGAGACGCCACCTTTGGGGATGACAAGGGGGAAGGCAGGAGAGGGGAAGGACCAGGAGACTAGAGAGAGGGTAGGGAGGGAGCAGGGGAGGGGCACAAGGATAGAAAAGTGCCACCTTTTTCAACCTTAAGAGGTTCAATAGCATTCTAAATTAAAGGAGGGGGGGAGATAAGATAGGGCGTACCTTTAGCAGAAGAGGAGGTGATGTCGAGGACCTATTGAGGCACTTCCAATTTCATCAGTTTAGGAGAACTTGAATCAGGGGTGGGAGCACCTTTCTGAGGCATCGGGTGTGGTTATTTCTTCCTCCACACCTTTTTATATTTAGGCCTGGAAATATTTGGGTGCAGACAATCCAATGCAAGATGACCAACCTGACGACACAAGAAAAATTTGAAGGGAAATTTCCAATAATCCAGCCGCTGATCCCATGAAATCCTGTTCATTTATAGGACAATGACTTCATATAATCCTTCTCGGGCGTCGAGCTCTACTTGAATCTTTGCACGTCTTCTATCAAATTTCGTATCCCGGTCGTCTTCCAATGTAACGAACGTGCCAAGTTTATTGCCAATAGCTTCTAGTAGGGGACGTTGCCAGAATAATTTTGGGAGCCCAGGAAGGATTACCCACACTCTTTGTAAGTGTTGCAGGGAGCACTCAAAGTTAAAGCTCACGTCCCAATTCTGAAGAACAAGGCCAATAGGACCCCAATTCCACAAACGCTTAGTGAGCATGAGTTTATCTTCCACTGAAATTACTTTGAAGAGGATCCATCGTTGCGAGAGCTGGTGAAAGGATGGCGAATAACCTAGTAGGGGCTTTTAGTGATCATCAATCCAGACTGAGATTGCTTCTTTTGATGCCATTTTCCCGTAGAAATGACCCACGAGAGATTTTTCCAGGTAATATGGCACCTCAGAGATCGAAATGTCTACACCAATCATGAGTTTCAGAGTTCCAGTTTTAGTTCGAACGCCCTTCTTGACTCATTTGGATCTGGAGTTGCTTGCTTGAGACGGTTCATCACATGTGGAAGGGTTTCGTTCATCGTTATGTAGTATAGGATAGGAATGATGTGGAGGAAGGGGGGGGGGGGGAGAGGAATCATCAGTCTGAGTGCCTTGGGAGGAGAAACTTACGAAATGATTAGCCTGTCGCATAAAATAGAATTTCCCAGGGAGTACGTGACCTGACTCGAGACTGTAAACGAAATTTTCCTCATCCTCGCTCATGATGACGAAAGGGGGTATAGCTGGGCGCAGGAAGGAGAGCATGTAGGGAGCGTGGAAAATAGCGTAACGTGAAAAATAAGGGTGGTGACGGTACGATCGTATAGAGGACAAGGGAGGAAGGTGAACCCAAAACCTAGGGATAAAACTACCCAACCCCTAAGACAGAGAAGGGGGTCACATGTGAAGACCGCAGGGACCGAGGGCCTCCATATATATATATATATATATATATATATATATATATATATATATATATATATATATATATATATATATATATATATATATATATATATATATATATATATATTCAAAGTAATTAATTAAATAAATTTTAATTTTTTTATTAAAAGATTTCAATCTCATTAAAAGATTAGATGTTAAATTTAATACATAATTTCAAATTTAATTATCTTCATTACTATTTATTTCTATAATGTAATGTTACACTTAGCTGTTGTTGGATGGTTTATAATATTCCACTTACTTCGTACTTACGTAGTTGTATATTCAACATTTTTTTGGTTGCCAAAGTTTAACATGCGTGTTTGCTCAACATCGCACTTCACATGCGTGTGATGGTCGCGTCCCTCTATAAAATTACTGATGGTGAGTAAATGTGACTTTGTTTGTACATTTAATGATCTATCTAATTTAAGAAGTGATTATGGTGTTTTATAAATGTGACTTTGTTTTTTACATTTAATGATTTGTCTAATTTAAGAAGTGATTATGGTATTTTATTAGTATTTTAGATAGATGTTTAATTTTCATGGTTTGATAAATTAATACGATGGGTTAAATATTTTAAAGTTCATGTAAAAGATTTTGATTATGAGCAACGAATGGATTTTGTAAGGAGAGTTAAGGTTTTTATTCTTGTTAGGTTTTTTCCATACACCACCATAGATCTAGATTGCGGGCTTTGCAATGTAGGATGAGTCTTGATCGAAGTTGTGGAGTTGGGTTTTTCTCAAGGAAAAAGATGAAATTTGGATGAGATGTGGCCAGACGCGGAGTGAATTTGGAATAAGTAGAGTATGTTCACAAATTTTTCATTTACCTCGTGTTGATTGGCCATTGATCCCATGATTCTACCTTGACTCTATAGGTGACTATTGGTTGGCAGTGGGAATCTTTTGTTTTGGATTTGTGGTTGAGGGAGTCTCTCCAACTTTACAACAATGACGAATAATTTCCAACACAAGAAGAACAATGGTGGACTTTGTTTTCATACTTAGATCTATGAGATTCCACATCCTACAACTCAGGGGATTCACTCTTCTTGTGGAAACCTCATAGCCCCTACCTTCTAGATTTAATCAATAGAAAGGCAATGAAAGAAAATCTATAGATTTTCCTAAGAAGTCTCAACGAGAAGACCTCTATGTTCTGGATCTAGGGCTTAGATATGGTTGAAAACATAAAGCAAAGTATCCTGAACAAATTAGGTATCACTACAATACTTAAATGTTTGTTATATGAACGAAATTTTTTACAAGATTCCTTTAAGCTAAAAGATTACGACATTGAAAGGAACTCCACCATAATATTAAATCTGAGGTTACGGGGTGGAGCTTCAAGCTCTTGTAACCCTAATGGATCAGTCTCATTCAAGGATGCGGTGAAATGGAAGGATCCCATTCTTGCAAACCAAATCCAAAATATGTTAGGACCCTACATTGCCGAAAAAATGGAACAAGTTCCGACCATAGAAGTTAAAAACACAGAGGTAAACTCACTTTTTCTAATATTCAATCCTTGGCTATAATATGTAGGTTTAATGGTTTCTAGCCAAGGTCTGAAGATTTACACCAGTGGATTTATTCTTCCTTGACACCCAACTGTAACATATATCTACGTTCAAAAGGCTTCTTCATAGTTGAATTTGAAATACATATTGAAGATCCAGAGAAAGTCCTAAATGATGGGCCATTGTTCTGGGCAAGGTAGGGTTCTTTATTACCTATGATTTTCACACTTCGATGCGACAAACATGGTGGCCACAATGTCGGTTTGGGTGATGTTACCAAACCTCCTTCTTCCCTTCTGAAACCATTAGGTTCTAGACGATGTTGTAAATATTCTAAGAAAATTCAAAAAGAGAGATATTGACAGAGGAGTAAAAGGTATGTTCAATTTTGTCATAATTTGTGTAGAGATAGACCTCAGTAAAGGTCTACTCGATCTCATCCATCTGAAGCACACAAAAAATCAATGGTCCCAAGTATTGGATTATGAGAACGTGACATTTAGATGTTGAATATGTTTTCAAACACGACACTTGCAAAAAGCTTTCCCACAGGCAAAAAAGATCCAAAAAGAAAAAGAGGCAAACCTATAAGCCAAAAGAATGGCAAGTATCTAACCCTCTCCTTTAAGAAGAAGAGAACGTGGAGGAAAATCCAACAAAGGAACCACATGCACAACATGGTAGGAAAAAAAACAAAGGGGGCACAAACCAATCAAGAACCAAGACCCACACCCAAAAAGATACTAATTAAATTGGTAGAGATCAAATAAACTGAGTAGGAGAAAGAGGAAACCCAAAAAAATAGGCATGGGGGCATAAAGAGAACTCATGTATGTGAGAACTTAGAAAAAGGAGTCCCTATGTTGGGAGCTGCAAATGAATTGGTCAACTCATGTTGGCAGCTGAAGTCCTTATGTTGGCAGCTGGAAAAGAATTAGTCATGGTAAAAGTTGAACCCAACCAAGGGTTTGGCAAAAGGTTTAGAAAAAAAAAGGAAAAAAAAGGAAGTTGAGTGATTTTTATCACATTTAACCCCAACAATCTTTATGTAATATTTTACTATTTTTCTTTTTATTAATCATCAATGACATTGCTAACATAACTAAATGCTTAACAACATTTGCAAAATGTAATTTTGTTCATTTTTTTCACATTAAATAAAAAATTAAGATTGTTCCGAAAATAATTTTTTATTATTATTATTCATTATTTACTTTTATGCAAATAAAATAGTTACAAAGTAGCATTAAAAAAAAATTAAATAAACAAAAAAAATGATTATGATTCTTTAAATAATTACAACTTTTGCAAACTTTAAGAAAAGAGTAAAATAATGTAAACAATACAAATATATATATGAATATGACATACTATCTTATTAGTCCGTGCCCAAAGGACAGACAGAGACTCTCGTAATCAAAATGCCTTAAAATCTGAGCCTGTATATAAAAAATGTATGATTAAACCCAAAGTTTGGCTTGCATGCAATAATTGACATTTTTCGTCATCCTATTAAACACTAGACTTTTTTTGTCATCCTATTAAACACTTACAAAGTTTCTTGATAACTAATCCTATTAAACACTTACAAAGTTTCTTGATAGTGAATCAGACATTTTGAATAGCTAATCCTATTAAACACTTACAAAATTTCTTGATAGTGAATCAGACATTTTGAAATCTTATTTGGCCTCTCCCCGAGATGAAAAGTTTCATAACTTTGAATTAAATGCATAATTTATCATATGATTAAGTAATGCTAGAAGTTGCTCTAGCGTTATTTTACTTAAAATTAAATGTTTTCTCATGACATCCTCTGTATTGTCATGATATGACATGATATTGCTAACAACCATCACACCACCACGATTTTCTGGCCCTTTTCTCCCTGTCCTTTTTCTTTTTGCCGCATGTCCCTTTGCTTGCTACTCGGGGCTGCCTCTCCTGACCCTTTTTTCTTTTCTTTTATTTATGAAAATTAGTGTCAGCAACATTAACAACAACATATTTCTTCTCAGCAATAGCATATTTCTTGGCCTTCCCTTTTTTCCTCTTGCAGATTTTGGCTCTACCAAGTAGTTCTATAATTCTGCACGCTACCAATCACAGTTGCAGTTGTGGTGGTTTTTTGCCTCTCCCAGGTAGTTCTATCATTCTGCACGCTACCGATCACAGTTGCAGTTGTGGTGGGATTTTTCCTCTTGCAAATTTTGTCTCTACCAAGTAGTTCTATAATTCTGCATGCTCCGATCACAATGATGCTGGGATGGTGTTTTATTCTGGATCAAAGCTATGCATGATAGCGGCTCAACAAAAGAAGGCCTACAGAGACAAGAGCGAAATCCAAATTCGAATAGCTGAGAAAATTATGACCCTTTCTCGAATCTCGTTGACAAGAATCTCGAATCCCGTTGACAAGAATTGGTACGAGGTAAGGAATTATTTAGAATCTTCCCCTTCAGCTGGAATTTTCTATTTTCATAAAGTCTAGATCTTTGGAAAGCTGAGAAGAAATCTGAAAGCCAACGGGAGAATGCAGGCCAGGCTTTATAAACTAATTTATTACATTATTTAAAACCATCACCTTTTTGATGGTTGAATGAACCTGTTTACTGGCTGAATGAATTGGTTGGGCATAATTCAGCAAATGGTCTAAAAGGAAAAATACTTTCTTTCAAGAAAGCAACCCAAGCAAGAAGGGCCCGGAGACAGCCAGCATGCAAGCAAGCAAAGCAGGCAGGTGGGTATAAATTTCATAGTCGTTGGTTCTGTAAGTATTGTCCCCGCAAAGGATCCTATTTCTGAAGCAGCTGAAGGAAGGCAACCTTCTACTTTTCAATGTCAATATTTCATGAAATAAGTGCTTAGGAGGCCCTTTCAAGGTCCTATTCTTGAACGAAATTCTTGAACGAAGGGTGGGTTCATCTCTCCATTTCTACCTGAGGACGATGCACTTTACACGGCTTCAAATGGTATTAGTAATGGTCATACTACTTATAAGCTCTGATTACTAATAAAACCTAATGCTCTGTATCCGGATTCGTAGGCTTTGTGCAGATTGATTGGTCTCAGAAAGGAAACAATAGATAGCGAGAATGAAATAAATCTCAAAATGGGTAAAGCGAACAGAAATACATGGCAACATGATCAACAGTGATTGATAGACCATACTCATGAATCAAAGTAATTAAAACATAATGGAAGGCAACAGGTAGTTACCTCATGGAGAACCCAGAGAGGACACTGCCACCGCCCATCCATAGAATCCTATTCGTTCCATTCTTCGAGCAGCTGTAGATCTGCATTAGCCGGGGAGAAATTAATTCTAATTTTAGAGGTAATCAAAAGAAAGTTTACATGAACCCTCGTTAAGCCGGACCATGTGGATGGATGACCTGAAGAGGAAGCCGGACAAGATAGGTGGTTGACTTGAAGAGGAGATGGTATAATGAACCAGAGCGTCAGAACCCTCTTACCAATCTTGTTGTCTCATTATTTTCTTCAATAGCTATTAACATGATTTTAGACCTGCCGCTGCCCTATACAAATTTGATGTTGCCACGTTGTTTTGTGCATGCATTGTTGATTAGCTTTTATTGTTATGAGTTGTTTGCATGGAGTAATATTTTTGTTTGCACATTTTCGTTAAGTTAGTATCATCATGTTGAGTATAAGTTTCTATTTATTATTTAACAAATGTGTGTAGTGGAATGATTTTCTATGTTTCTATTGATTTTTAGTTTTAGTTCTCCTGATGGCAACGTTCATACCATCTAACTAGAAGAAAAAAATTAAATAATTCCTGCAAAAACAACGTAGAGTATCATAGACAGGATTTGACGTGATTTATTACGCCAATGAATCCAAACTCAATTTTCGATAAATCAAGCCTCTCAATCTTTTAAATGATGAGCCTCTTTTAATGTCACGTTAGCAATACTATGTATTACATTAATAAACTAAAAAAAATTACACAATAATATTTTCTTAATCCATCAGTTTTTTAAAGTAAATATAGTTTTTGTATTTTTTTTTTAAATTATAAATTTATAAATAAAATAAAATAAAAATCCATCGTTTATTATTTATATTTTTAATAAATATATATATAATCAATGGATATATTCCGAATCTTTATTATTAATTCTCAATTAATAATTATATTATATAAACAACTCATTCTATTATAAAATTTCAATATATAACATAGTAGGTCTACAAATTAATTATATTCATAAAAACATGAACTATGATTGACCACTTTTAATTAATTAACTATTTAAATACCATTTTTCCTAAATAATATTGTCCAATATTGTCCTTTTTGCTGTGTTTAAATGGATTTTATTGAATATGTAAATGGATTCTAAATGAATTTAGTTCGATAATGATATTGACATGCACCAATTTTAATTTCGAAATAATTTATCCATTTTGAATTTATACAAGGTGGAGAAAGTATCTTCAGTTAATTTTTCCATTTTGAATTTGTGCAAGGTGGAGAAAGGATCAGTTTCATAAATTAAATATGTTCGTTTTGTTCTGTAAGATCTTCCGCTCAGCCTCAGCAGTCAGAACTCCCATCCACATTGTAAGTTAAAAAGAAATAAAAAGGCACTAAATTTCTATATCTCTTTCCAAGCTAATAAGAAGATTCAACTTTTGTATTTAAGATTCAAGATACAAGATACAATCTACGTTCCAGTTCGTTAAACATAAAACAAGGAAGTCTTATAATTGACACAAGACTTTTGGTGCATGTTAAAACGTGCAAATCAAAATTATGTTAAGGATCATAGTCTCAGTGGTTGTTTTATCATGCCCAAGGATTTTGATGGGTTTCTAGTAAACCTATGAGAATGATGTGGTTTTGTTTTTTCAAATCTTAATGAAACAAAATTAATAAAGTTATTGTGAATTAGCTAGCTCATTTATCATATAATGATTTCTTTTACTATATTTGCATTTTATATTCACTTTCAAATTGTGTGTTTAAAACATGCATTCATTGTTTAGCCAATCCAAAACCACTATTTTGGAAATATTATTGTTATTGATGTGAGGGAGCTTACTTATTCATAATAAATTATATAGTCAATCCAAAATCACTATTTTGGAAATATTATTTTTATTGATGTCAAAGATAGGGGAGCTTACTTTTATTTAATATAAAGATTGGAAAATGAAGATGGTTGAAAATGTTGTTTTTGGATTTTTGATGCCCCATTTGGATATTCCATCTTTGAATGCATTTTTAATCCAATTATCTAGCTCAAATGGGAACATGATATAAATGGTTGGAAAGCTTATTCCGATGCTTTTCCAACACTATATAACAGTCCCTCCAATTCCATAGGAATGAGGAGATATGAAATATTCCATTAGGATGACTCATCCAAAGTAGAAGCAGGTCAACCCAACCAGTTTTACAAATCAACGATATAAATGAATGTACAAACACTATCAATATAGGAAATATGAGTTAATTTTAACATCAATTCATTGAAGAACATATTTGAGGTCGAAAGAAGATCTTAGAAGTAACTTTTGGGGTGATTCTTGAAGTCTAAAGGTGGAAGCAGAAAAGTGATTTATGAAGTCAATAAGTCATCTTGACATTTTTGCTATAACCTTTTTTTTAGATTTTTCAAACTATGAAAGTTGGAGGATACATATAGAAGATTGTCATATATATGTGGTTCAAATTACAAACGTTGCTTCGCTATAATTTCAGAGATATGTTCTAAGAAAGTTAGGCTTCTTAAATGCTCCTGAAATTTTCTTCAAGCATATCAGCTTCGTATTTTCGTTATATCTTTCTTTTTATGATGTTTCAAAATTTTTAATTTGAAGGAGACAAAGGAGATATCTCAAGGTACTTGTGGTAAAATTTTAGAGTTCCTTTCACTACAATTCAATAGATATGATCTGAGGAATTTAGTGTTCATGAATACTCATGAAATATGCTTCAAACATGTTAGCTTGTCATTTTTGCTATAACTTTATTTCTAAAATGTTTCAGACTGTGAAATTTGGAAGAGACAAAGAAGAGATATTTAGGTACCCATGGTAGACATTTTAGAACTAGATTTGCAAAATTTAATACATGGCATGTTGTACAATTTTTTTCTTGGAAGGAAGCCAAAAGAAACAAGTTTTGGGAGAACTATACTTAGTGCAGGAAAAAGAAATAGGTAGACTTGGTGAAGGCAAAAACAACTAACAGATCTCGTGAAGAAAGAAATAGCAAGAAAACTTGCTTAAAACAAAAGCACCTAATAGACATTGTGAAGAAGCAAGAAAGTAGGTTGGTGCTTACAAATATTTGCAACAATGAGGATTGGTGTCTCCTATAAAACAATATATGGGATTACTTTCTCTTGGAAGTTGGTTCCTAAAAAGCATTAAAGGTGATTTGCGTATCTTGTAGGTTAGTGCCTACAAAGCAGCAGAGGGGATTGGTGTCTCCTATAGGTTGGTGACTACAAATTGATGTAATAGTAGGTTGGTGTCTACATGGTCTTTCATATAAGGAATTTTGTGGTTTTCTCTTGTAAGGGTTTCCACATATATCTTGTGTTATTGGTTCAGTTTATGAGATTGTTGATTTATTATGTTCAAATGTTTGAATAAGAAAATATCGTCATTATATTTATTCACTCCCCCCCTCTCAGTATAATTATGAATCCAAATGATCCAGGTGGATATTGGTGGCCACCCACCTACTCCACTTGGGCCCCCACCATTGTCTCTTTCAGTTTTTCATTTTCAGCATAACTTACTATTTTTAGCAGTTTTTCGGGTCCTGAACTTCCAGAGCCGTTTTGAGGCCCTAAACGACGTTTTTTGGGCATCACACCTCCAGCGAATATCATTCCGTTTTAGAATGATATTTACCGCGAAATTTGTAGTCCTCAGATAGAGCTTTCTAATGATGTATCATATGCGTCAAACAGAGATAGTATGCCAAAGTTACGTCCCTGGGAAGTTGAAACACCAATTTACCCAAACGGGGCCCATAGTTTTGGCGCTTCATCTCTTAGGGTTAGGTTTTTGAATGTTTAGGGTTCTCCATTGTTTCTCAATCATAAATAGGCCCTCGAGCCTCATTGTAACTCAGTTCAGAGGCCTGTAGCCGCCACATCTCTTCTCAGAGATAGCTACCAGCGCCCTAGCTAGTTTTATTTCCATTCTGTTTGTAAGCAAATTTCAGTTCTTTGATATTAATGAAATGAAGTGTTATTTCCGCCGCATCTCTGTATTTATGGTTATATGTTTATTCTGTTGCGTTCCTGCATAAATCCGGATCAGTGGTATCAGAGCGGTCTGCTTTTTCTCGATCCTTCTTTGCATGTCCCCAACGAGGTCGGGGTATAAGGAGCTAGGGCTCGATCTGGTGGAACCTTTACAAGATCAGCCTTGCAAACCTCGACGGACGCCCATGGGGGACGAAAAGAAAGATGAGGGAGCAGGAGATCCTATCAAAATATTTCTCGAGGAGGCCCTCGAAAAAAAAAGGAACGCGATGATGGATAGCTTTGCTCGGATCCTTCAACGGCTGCCCACCGGCGGCGCATATGCATCCAGTAGCCACTCTGGAGTTGCGACTCCCTTTAAGGTACAAGTAAATTTTGACATTCCCATATTTGAGGGTCAAATAGACGCAGATGCCGTAGATAGATGGTTGAATCTATTAGAAGGATATTTCTCTGTTCATGACTTTTCAGACCGGGAGAAGATTATTTTTGCACTCCTCGAAGCTACCCCCCATGTTAAGGACTGGTGGGAAACCTACTGTGAGAACAAGGACCAGACAGAACCCTCTCTGTTCTCGGCCGTACCAACTTGGAATTCTTTCCGAGACGCCGTCAAGGAACAGTACTATCCCGTGGGGAGCTATGAGGACAAGTACATACAATGGACCACGCTGCGACAACAAAGGGACCAAGATGTGCACGAGCTGACGAATCTGTTCCATACCCTACGCACAAAGTTGGGTATCAAAGATTCAGAGAAACATTTGGTGCTAAAGTATCGCAGCTGTTTGCACAGATACATTCAGGAGGAAATGGAGTTCCTCGACGTCTCCTCGCTTGGTATGGCATACCGGTATGCTGCCAAGATTGAGCAGAAATTCAAACAGAAGAAGCGAGACTTTGGATCTGCGAATCAAAAGCAAGGAAAAGGTGCTTCCAAACCGCAGAACAAAGGACAGAGCCAAGGCATGGCGGCTAAAGACAACCCGTCAAATCCACAAGAAAAGAACAACACCGTAAAGCCAAAGAAGGACACGGGAAAGTGGTGTGAGTTCCATAAGAGCTCCACTCACAACACAAGTGAGTGTCGGGCCAAGCAGTCGCTAGTGGCCGAGATGAGGGCTTCTGAGTCAGATGCATGCTCCGACTCCGAATCAGAACCTGAAAAGACGAACGCCCATGGGGGACGAAAATAAAGATGAGGGAGCAGGAGATCCTATCAAAATATTGCTCGAGGAGGCCCTCGAAAAATAAAGGAACACGATGATGGATAACTTTGCTCAGATCCTTCAACGGCTGCCCACCGGCGGCGCATCTGCATCCAGTAGCCACTCTGGAGTTGCGACTCCTTTTAAGGTACAAGTAAATTTTGACATTCCCATATTTGAGGGTCAAATAGACGCAAATGCCGTAGATAGATGGTTGAATCTATTAGAAGGATATTTCTCTGTTCATGACTTTTCAGACCGGGAGAAGATTATTTTTTCACTCCTCAAAGCTACCCCCATGTTAAGGAGTGGTGGGAAACCTACTGTGAGAACAAGGACCAGACAGAACCCGCTCTGTTCTCGGCCGTACCAACTTGGAATTCTTTCCGAGACGCCGTCAAGGAACAGTACTATCCCGTGGGGAGCTATGAGGACAAGTACATACAATGGACCACGCTGCGACAACAAAGGGATCAAGATGTGCACGAGCCGACGAATCTGTTCCATACCCTGCGCACAAAGTTGGGTATCAAAGATTCAGAGAAACATTTGGTGCTAAAGTATCGCAGCTGTCTGCACAAATACATTCAGGAGGAAATGGAGTTCCTCGACATCTCTTCGCTTGGTACGGCATACCGGTATGCTGCCAAGATTGAGCAGAAATTCAAACAGAAGAAGCGAGACTTTTGATCTGTGAATCAAAAGCAAGGGAAAGGTGCTTCCAAACCACAGAACAAAGGACAGAGCCAAGGCATGGTGGGGAAAGACAACTCATTGAAGCCACAAGAAAAGAACAGCACCGCAAAGCCAAAGAAGGACACGGGAAAGTGGTGTGAGTTCCATAAGAGCTCCACTCACAACACAAGTGAGTGTCGGGCCAAGCAGTCGCTAGTGGCCGAGATGAGGGCTTCTCAGTCAGATGCATGCTCTGACTCCGAATCAGAACCTGAAAAGGCGAATGAAAAAGGGAAACAGATTATTGATGCGGAGCTTAACGCCACTGTTTCCACTACAAAGATCCAAAAGGAGGAACCGGAAGATCCAGAGGAGGAGGAACGTCTCTTCCACTCCCAGATGTGGGTAAAGGGCTCCCCGGTACAGTTCATTGTCGACAATGGGAGCCAAAAGAACCTCATTTCAGCATACGCCGTGAAGCGGTTGGGCTTGTCGACCACAGCTCACCCACATCCATACACCATTGGGTGGCTTCACCAAGGACGAGATCTTCGCGTCAGCCGGCAGTGTCGCCTTCCCTATAGCATCAAGCCCTTCACGGATGAGGTATTATGTGACGTTTCTCCTATTGATGTTTCTGATGTATTATTAGGACAACCATACTTGTGGAAGCGTCATGTTGTGTATGAGTCTCGGCCTCGTGCTGTTATTGTTACTTTGGGAAATAAGTTGTACAGGATACCAGAGGTACCACCTCCTGCCGCTATCTCTTTGGTTACTGCAAAACAATGTAGTAAGCTCATTTCCCAAACCAGGAAATTCGTTTTCCCGATGATCCGCCCCCAGGGCAAGAAGAAGACTGTGGCCACGACCTCCAGACAGGGCCCCTCTGCACGACAACAACAAATGGATAAGGTCGTGGAGGAGTACGGAGACATATTCACCTCACCCACAGGGGTTCCTCTGCACTGCCAGGTCAAGCACCCGATTGATCTGACCCCAGGTGCGCCACTACCCAATGGACCGATCTATCGACGCTCTATTCTAGAAAATGATGAAATCAAGAGGCAGATTCAGGAGCTGTTGCAGAAAGGTCACATCAGACCAAGTTCATCGCCCTGTGGGAGCCCGATCGTGTTGGTACAGAAGAAGGATGGGACGTGGAGACTCTGTATTGACTATCGGGCGCTGAACAAGATCACTGTCCGGAATAGGTACCCAATCCCACGGATTGATGACCTTCTCGACCAACTCCAAGGTGAAAAATATTTCAGTAAGATCGACCTGAAGTCTGGGTATCACCAGGTACCAATTGAACCCTCTGATGTGTGGAAGACTGCCTTCAAAGCTAAGGAAGGCCTTTTTTAATGGCTGGTCATGCCTTTTGGGTTGACGAATGCTCCCGCAACCTTCATGAGGATGATGGACGACATCTTGCGGCCATTCACCAACTCATTCGTAGTGGTGTACTTGGATGACATTCTGATCTTCAGCAAGACTTTGGAAGAGCACCTTCATCACATCCGACAAGTCCTCCAAACACTGCGGCAACACAAGTTGTGTGCCAATTTGGAGAAGTGCACGTTTGGCATGACCCAGGTTCAATATCTGGGATACATTATTGATGAAAGGGGGGTGCATGTGGATCCAGCCAAGATCCAAGTCATTCGGGATTGGCCAGCCCCGACTACTATAACAGAGCTTCGCAGCTTTCTGGGTCTTGCTAATTTCTATCGTAGATTCGTGCTGGGATTCTCTCATATCACTTGGCCCTTGAGTCAAGTCACCAAAGGAGGAGCGAGAGAAAAATTCTTTTGGTCGGAACCTCAACAGAAGGCGTTCAAAGAATTGAAAAATCGCCTCTGTTCTGCCCCAGTGCTCACCTTACCAGACTTGCAGCAGCCATTTGAGATCGAGAAAGATGCCTCTGACTATGCTATTGGGGCAGTTCTTACTCAACAGGGACATCCAGTGGCATATCACAGTGAGACATTGTCTGAGACAGTTCGCAAGTATCCCACCCATGACAAAGAAATGTATTCCATTGTGCAAGCCTGTCGACAATGGAAGCATTACATTTTGGGGAAGGAAACAATCATCCACACAGACCACCGGCCCCTGCAGTTCATACAGACACAAGGGAAGTTACAGAATGATCGCCATCAGAAGTGGTTCACATATCTGCAACAGTTTCATTTGAACATCAAGTACAAGAAGGGTAGCACCAATAATGTTGCAGACTGCCTCAGCCGACCACCGATCGTGGCGCTCACCACCGTGCTCAACTCTTGTGGGCACGAGATTTCTGATTGGCCGCTTCTCTATGAGAGTGACCCAGAATTCGGCCACACTTACAAGGCACTCTTGGGGGGCACACAAGTTCCAAATTTTCACCTCCAAGATGCACTTTTATGTCACCCGGGACACCTTTGTGTTCCTTCAAGCGAGCGTGCCAAGATGATATGGGAAGCACACTACAGTCGAGTCGCTGGGCATTTCGGGGTCGAGAAAACAGTAGCAATACTACAGAAGTATTTCTATTGGCCGAACCTTCGAAAGGATGTCGAGAAGCACATAAGATCCTGCACTGCTTGTGCCATTGCCAAACCGACCATCAAGAAGCAAGGCCTATATACTCCACTACCTACCCCTAGTCGACCGTGGGAATCCATCTCCATGGATTACATGTCGGGCCCGCCCTCTACTAAGAATGGCAATGACTGTGTTTTCGTGGTCGTTGACAGATTCTCGAAGATGGCCATTATGGCGGCCTGTAAGAAGAATATCACAGCAGAAGCTACTGCTAAACTCTTCTTTGAATGAGTATGGGTACACTTTGGGATCCCACAGTCTATCATATCAGATCGAGATAGCAGGTTCCTCAGCACATTTTGGTCCAGCCTCTGGTCAATGTTGGACACAAAGCTCACCAATTCCACAGCTTTCCATCCCCAAACAGATGGCCAGACAGAGGTCGTCAACAGAATGATTGTACACATTCTGCGCATGTACAACTCAAAGCATCCACGCACATGGGACGAGAGCCTCCCCTATGTACAACACAGTTTTAACCGGGCTCTCCACAGTTCAATTGGCCATAGCCCCTTTCAGGTGGGCTTGGGATTCCAACCACTATGTCCCATTGACATAGCCATGCCGTTTGCAGCTGCTCAGGCCGATTCAGCTCATGTCCAGTCTGAAGTTGACAAATCAAGTAGCTTCATCGAGCGCATTCAACACATCCGCCAACAGGTTCATGATATATTGGACAGAGCCAATGCGAAGTACAAGCAGCACCATGATCAACACCGGGTGCCACACAACTTCCAGGTGGGCGACAAAGTATGGCTGCATTTGCAGAAGGAGCGCCTCACTGGACCTCACCGCAAGCTTTGCCCGCTCCGATACGGGCCGTACACCATCACCAAGGCTGTAGGGAACAATGCTTTTGAGCTTAGTATTCCACCATTCCTTGGTCTGCACCCAGTCTTCAATGTGGATCGCCTTCGTCCTTACTTCCCACCTCTACCGGACACTTCGGACATTGCAGAACAACTCACACCAACAGAGTTAAACCCAGACTGCATGGAACAGGCCACCACAGATTGTATCATGGACATGCAAATTCAAGAAAACTCGTCAACAGCAGATCCAACTGTATCGGGTTGTCAAAGCTGGCCAACTCCTGCACCAAGGAAAGTGGTTCACCAGGGACCAAGTTCAGCAGAAATTTCCTCATCTCATGGAGGAACTTAACGCAATGGGGACCATTGCTTCCTAAGGGGGAGGAATGATCCAGGTGGATATTGGTGGCCACCCGCCTATTCCACTTGGGCCCCCACCATTGTCTCTTTCAGTTTTTCCGTTTTGGCATAACTTACTATTTTTAGCAGTTTTTCGGGTCCTGAACTTCCGGAGCCGTTTTGAGGCCCTAAACGACGTTTTTGGGTACGAAAGCGCCAGCGAATTTTTTGATAAAATTCGTCCCGGCAGCTGTAGTCCTCGGATAGAGCTTTCTAATGATGTATCATATGCGTCAAACGGAGATAGTATGCCAAAGTTACGTCCCTGGGAAGTTGAAACACCAATTTACCCAAACGGGGCCCATAGTTTTGGCGCTTCATCTCCTAGGGTTAGGTTTTTGGATGTTTAGGGTTCTCCATTGTTTCTCAATAATAAATATGCCCTCGAGCCTCATTGTAACTCAGTTCAGAGGCCTGTAGCCGCCACATCTCTTCTCAGAGATAGCTACCAGTGCCCTAGCTAGTTTTATTTCCATTCTGTCTGTAAGCAAATTTCAGTTCTTTGATATTAATGAAATGAAGTGTTATTTCCGCTGCATCTCTGTATTTATGGTTATGTGTTTATTCTGTTGCGTTCCTGCATAAATCCGGATCATTTACTAAGTTATTTTTCATAGTGAAAGCAATTTTACTTAGGGTAAAATTGGTCTTACATGGTGTACTTAGGTCCATCTAATAGTAACAGGTTAGATGACCAAACAATGGTGTAATAGATTGACCCCCAGCGTGCGAGTGTTAGGAGCTAATCATATGACCGAAGTACGTTGTAAGAACTCAATCACTAGACACCGAAGGGGAAGTCAGAGAGAGAGAAATATAAGGTAGACCAAAGCGCTAGAGGACTAGACCCTGAGGAGGCGAGACTTACAGGTGTGACAAGTCTCTTTTATGAATGAGTATCTATGCTATAGGCGGCGGGGGAGGCATACCTATGCCTACCGAGACAAATTACAAAGAATAATGCGTCTAGTAAACAAGGGATTGAACTATATAGTACATGTTGGAATAAACATGAGCCAGATAAAAGTATGATAATGAATCCCATATACATATTGTGCCTAGGATAACAGCCAGGACTTATACAATAATATCTGAGTACATGAGATACAAATACAACCCAAATGCCCCTGTAAACAGGAAAGGGCTCTGAAAATCTGACTGATACATGAAAACAAAAAGGAATTGCAAGCGGCAGAGGCCAACATCATCAAATTTATGGAGCTTCATCAAAGTTTGTAATGAAGAGGTCATCCGGGCATGTGGGGGCTACCTGTAGGGCCACCCCCTCATGAGGGCTAAAACGTCTCACACACACTCGGGAATCGTCGATATCATCTGCTGCATCACTAAACCATCAACTATACGGATCACGATCATGCTATAAGGAGTTGGCGCTAAGAAACAATCAAGTCAAAGGGAAATAAGGAGTCCCTTTGCCTGATCCGAGGCACCAAAAAAGAGTGGAAGCTGGAACCAAGGTACATTGCCCTCTAGACCAGTCTTCTGGAATGAATGATTTGATGTCGACAAAAGGAGGTTCTCCATAGGTGAGGCAATAAGGGATCATCAACTTCAGCATGAGAGAAAATAGTAGAGCGACTGATAGGCTAACACCAATGATGATGATGAAATGGGGGGTACTGAGTAGTAGACGAACGACTTCCCTTCTTAGAGCATTAAGGGCATGGATGACCTGGCAACGGCTGACACAATATCATAAGGGATAGGGGACAGTAGGACTGAAGGCCATAATGTGCGACACGAGAGAGGAATCATGCAATGAAGGATGGAGGACTATAGAAGGATACAAAGGGACTCAGGATGGACTCCATGGATGTGATGATGACTCAACTTGGATGCTCTAAAAAATGGTGACTCGATGATGCTGCCACATAGAAAAGGTCTGGTGGGGACCATAAATACATGAGTACAAGATGGTTACTCATGACGAAAATCTACACGAGCATGGACAAGTATGGAGGCAAAGTGGTGCCCCAAGTACAAGTGTTGCAAGTGAAGAAATTCAATTTTAAGTAGTGGTGAAGTGACCCTTCTTGGAAAAAATGTGTCGTGGTGAAGTATCAAATCACAAAAAACTAACAGTTTGAGGGCTCAGTGAGAGCTTTCTAACGGTACAGACGGTTTGTGAAACTGAGCTACGGTTTGGCTGTAGCAGGCGAAAGAAAAATCAGGGGTTTCTCTTTTAATAAGGAATTTTCCCTCCAAATTCACCCATTTGCATGTGGAGCTGTGGTGAATGTAGAGAGGAGAGAAGGTCCTAAATCTTGTGATGATCGTAGCAGACAAACCGACCGTTGGAATCGAGTTCCGTCAGTTGTAGGTAAGAGGCCTAACCCTACTCTTTCATTTTAGTGGATTGAAACTTCAGTTTAGGTACCCAAAGCTCATGAACAGGCCAGGTCACACTTTTTGGGGTCTTTTCTGTGACCTGGGTAGCAGGTACTGGGAAAAAAACTATGACCTATCCTAGGAAATGACCTGAAAAGTGCGACCTGTCAGAGAAAGGGGGTTTCAATGTTGTTTTTGGCTGAGATCTAGGGTTTCCCCTAAGCATGCTATGTTCATTCCAAAATTTATTTGAAAAAGGGAATCTAAACACATTTTCATGATGTGGTGTGCCATTTTTTTTCGTTAGGGTTATGCAATTTGAGAAAGGGGATGGAGAATTACCAATCTCTTTTGGTGTTGCATATATGAAGAAAATGGACTTAAGTTTCTGGGTTGGCATACATGGTGTCACTATCCCAAAGAGAGGATTTGGAGATAATTAACTTGTGCTCTCCTATAAAACCCACAGGTCGGTCAACAGCAATGTCTAGGGGACTGGGTTGCTGATGTAAGAGGAAGGAATGATGAGGGGTATCATCCCTAGAGTGATCTGAAGTGATATGGGAAAACCCTTCTATTTATAACAAAATATTGAGTTAGTCTAGATATTGGTGCATAGTTAAAATATTATTAACCAAATCAAGATCCAACTTTTATGGAATATTTTATTATATTTTTTGGAGGGAAAAAATTTTTGACTTGTGTCAAATCCCTTTATTTGTAAATAATAAATAAATAAATGATTTATTTATTATTTTAAGGATGTGGTTGAGTAATAATCAAATAAATAATGATTTATTTAATTATTTATGAGTGATTTAGTCAAATTTAACAAGGAATATTAAATAATTATTCCTAGAAAATAATAAGATAAATAATAATTTATCTAATTAATTTTCCTGTTTTGGGTTAAATATGACTAGGAATATTAATTAAAATTTTGTTTAACTAATTATTCCTTGAGGAAAATCAAGCAAATGGTGGATTTATTTAATATTTCCTCATGGGGTTTCCTGTTTAGACCATAAACAACTTAATAAAGGTGGTTTACTAAGTTATTTTTCATAGTGAAAGCAATTTTACTTAGGGTAAAATTGGTCTTACATGGTGTACTTAGGTCCATCTAATAGTAATAGGTTAGATGACCAAAAAATGGTGTAACACCAAGGCTCACCAAGTGTTAAGTTGTTGGGCCTACCGACCACACCACACTTGTAACCATACACCATAGGGTGGCTCCACCAAGGATGAAATCTACGTATAAATCAGTAGTGATGTCTTGCTACAACATGAAACCCTTCATGGATGAGGTATTCTGCGATATATTATTAGGCCAACCATACTTGTGGAAACATCATGTTGTGTATGATTCTAGGCCTCACAATGTTATTATTACTTTGGACAATAAGTTATACAGGATACTCGAGGTAGCCTCGCCTACCATCATCTCTTTGATCTCTACTAAGAAATGTTGTAAGATCATATCCCAAACCCATAGATTTTTTTTCTTTTTGATTCTCTCTCAAAGTAAGGCGAAGATCATGGCCACATCCATGGCCCCCTAAAAGGGTTCCGCCACACAGCATAAGTAGGTGGATAAGGTCGTGGAATAATATAGGGACATATTCTCCTCACCCACAGGGGTACCATTGCACTGTTAGGTCAAGCATTAGATTGATC